>JAODGC010000004.1:4988379-5025534 GCA_027574925.1 Ecitoglossa quadriceps
ACCCTCGTGTTGGTTGAATACACAAAAAGCGTTCGTAAAGTTGGTGAAACTGGTAAAAGGATTGCAAGGCACCCACACGAAAAGTCCGATGCACAACTCTCCACATTCCCGTGGACTAATCGGCGTTTCGCACCCCTTTCCACTCCACCGCTCTGCATCCTTTGACCCTATACTGGCCTTTTGTCCACAGCACCATTCGTTTTCCCCGCGCGCCGACTTAATACCGTCTAATACGTTAATATCACCGCGCTAATTTATTTACTCACACGTATTTGCGCCGCTGGCCACCGCAAGCCGCCACTTTGTTAGCTGGCGATTATTTTGTTCCGCGCCGAGAGTTGCATATTGGGGCCGGAATAAAGAAGAGCTTTGTTGCCTCCACAAGCTGGGTAATTTAATAATTCATTTATGGCGTAGGACTCGCGTCGAACGCGATTAATTTCTGATTAACCCCATTAGTTAGGCGCGCCCGCCTACCGGATTCGAGAAGATAGGACTCCGGCAAGGATACGATTGAGGATGCGATAAGACATAAAGGATGAGTTACGGCGCCTGGGTCTGATATCCTCAGCTATCGCTATCACGTGATAGTGGGTTCTGCAATGTTTCGATGTGAACATGGAATTTAGTTTGGCGATTAGTCTCATGGCGCCGCCGCCCAGATGGAAGAGAATGCATATAAATGCAAATATGGCAAGAAAATGGAAGGGAAACATTGGTATTAATATCTTGATTTGGGAATGCAATATATAATTCTAAGCCCTACCATAATAGGATCTCCCAGGCAAGGGGGAAGGGAGAAATTAGCCAGGTTTAGAAATTGATGAATGCTACTAGAAGCAATACGCTCCTTTTAACCTCCTAAAGTTATCTACCTACTTCACCCAACTCCTTTAAATCTACCAAATAATTATTACGCCATTTAATGTGTTTTTGCCTTTTTGGTGATACCTGACCCATAGCAGTTTGTCACTCTCGGACCTGCATTTGTGGTCCTGTCAGTCAAGTAAGTAGAGAAAATTTACTAAGGCTATGGATACCAAAGAAGCCACTTTAAGCTTGTGTTATAATCCAAGTAAATTTGCAATCATGCGTAATTTGTTGCATTATTAACCAGTTCATTCACTGCCTCGCTGAATTAGCATTTTGCTTTCGATTTCGCTTTCGACCGATGCCACCTTTCCTTCCACACTTTTGCTGACTACTCATGCATACCCGAAAGCAGGTAATGCAGGTATGCACCCACTCCACAATCTGCGCAGCTTGTTGCAAGTAATTACGTTTATTGTAATGATTATAAGTGGCTATAACGAATGCGTTATTGGCGCAGTAGATATCAAACCCTCAGCGGTAAAAATACCACTACACCGCATTTGGACAATATTCACCAATGGCAGAATGTTAATAAAACTGCAATGCGAATGCGGAAATTTGCCGCCGAATGAGAACAAATTACGAATGCCGATGTGGATCGAATTTATTTCAAATTTCACTACACGTGCTTGCTGCACGAGCAGCAAAATTGAACAACAATCAGTACAAATTGTTCGTTGCTGCGTTACGCGTTGCTAAACTCAATAAACTCGACGCAACATGCTAGCAAATTTTAATTTGAGCATAAAATGTTTGCGTTTATCAAGCACGGCTCAATGGCAAAAAAATCCAATCTTTCGTTGCGTAATACTTGAGCGTGAAATCTACAAAATTCGATGAACACGCTCGACACGCACCGCCCACTTAGCTCGCCTTCTTTTCTTTTTATTGTTTTACGATCCTTCTTGTTATCCATCTCAGTGGATGATTGCTTTTCTCCTTACAATGGCATTGACCATGTTCCGATCTGATTCACCTGGCTCCAGTGGTTATTATTTTTTGTTATCTCATTTATTTAACATACATTTGAATGCGCAATTTCGTTCATTCATTGATCATTATACTAGGTCCATTGCATGGTGATAGCTAACATTACATGCCCTTTGTTGGCTTTTCATTTCCCTCTGTTGGTATTATGAAAGCACTAATTAAAATAAACACTAATGTGTTTTATTGTGATGGAACAACCAATTGTGCTGTAGGCTAAATGCTCAACGTATTTTAATATTGTGATCCAAAAATTAGTTCAAAGATAATTCAGTAGTCAAATAAGGCAGGCAAAATGCTACTTAACTGTATATAGGTAGAAAGTTCTCCCTTGTAGGGGATGAGGGAGCCACCAATTATGCCACCAAATAATTGAATTGTTGTAATTTGTTATTGCAGTTGTTTAAAATGAATTGGTATACGCGTCAAGCTAGCTGACTAACGTAGTTGTTACTAGGAAGCGTACTATTTTTTCCCATTTCATTATACTGCAGAATAAGCAGGCATATGAGAAGTTTTTGGGATGGGATTGAGTGAGAATATATATTTTATCAATATCACGCCTAATGAATATTTCCTCCCAATAATTTTAAAATTATTCCTTAAAATTATGACCCTATTTGTTTTAAGCATTTTCCTTCTTTTAACGACTCTCGCTTTCTTCCACACAATTTAAATCCCTCCCAAGAGTAAATCACCAACATTTTATCACATTGTCGTGTGCATTTGTAACATTGTTGAAACTCTTCGGCCCGATGACGCAGGCCTGAAGAACGTGTACCCGCGAAGAGGTTCTTCGCGCACGTAAACCGGTTGCTGACCTTCGTCGCCGCGTCCTCAGTCACTACTTTACTCACTTGCGGGAAGCGTGGAGTACGTAAACCTCAGATGATCAACCTTTCCGTTCTGAGGTTTTTAAACTTTATTTTACCTTTTAATCAAGGCGCACCAGAGGACACAATGAGGTCCTCAGCCGCGTGCAAGTGACCTAAGTCAAAACAAAAGCACCAAGCTTTCAAGATAAAAAGGAGTAGCGCCTTGCTCGGACAATAACTTCAGGCAAATAAAGTTTATATGGAGTTAAAGTTGTAAAAGGTCGGAGTCTTTGGGCTTTCTGGGAATTGCGCAGAAAATGAAGAGTGGATCATAAAAAGCGGAATGTGGAGTTTAAGCACAAATAAATCTATCTGCTTAAAAATAGAAAGCAACTAGAAATGAATTTATCCTAAAATCTGGAATTTTGTTGGACTTGATTTGCTTTGATCCTCATAGGGGTTCACTCATGATTTTCAAAAGGGAAAAGACCTGCCTTGCATGGAAAGCTCGCGATTTTCCTCCCTTCATGCAAGCGCAAAGTAGCGTTTCCGAAAGACCTCTCCGCTTTTCAAGCGACATAAATCTCTTTCGCGCTCGTGCCCAAACATTTCCCACCCACCGCACACTTGTCCCCTTCATGTGTGCGCCATCGTTTTCGTAAACACAATGCGTATTTATCGGGGCGCATTTTCCGCCAAAGATTAATAGGCCACCTCCACCGCTTCAGGATGAGCCAGCCATCAAACTCTGCAAAGCTAAGAAGACACCGACCCCGTTCTCTGCGTTGAATATGCGATTAGGCTACGTTACATAAATATTAACAGGAACAATTGAATCCAAGGGGTTGGAATTTGGGTCAATCAATCAATGATTGGGGTGAGTAGTGTACGGATGAGTTTTCGCAATGGCATAAAGTTGCTGCTTGAAGGCAAGGCATTTGTATGATTGGATGGCTTCGTGGAGCAATCTTTTCGGTTGTACGTACTCTGGACGTCTTTTTAGCTTACGTTTTCCGTTTTAACGGCTATTGTTTCGCGAGTGCTTGTGATAGTCGCTAATAACTAATGAGCATGGAATCAATTATTAACCTGCAATGCTTCACTTTTGACGCAGACACTTTTTGCCAACTTTGTACAATTTTCCACATTACGCTGCTGAGATTAGTGGAATTGAGTGGAATTCAATCGTCCGAGTCACGTCCGCCTGTAGCGATTTAAATGTACTGTAATTCCAACAAAAAGTTCGGAAAAATTATTTTTTCCAGAAAATCATAATTGA
The DNA here is from genome assembly GCA_027574925.1 of Ecitoglossa quadriceps. Lineage (NCBI taxonomy): Eukaryota > Metazoa > Arthropoda > Insecta > Coleoptera > Staphylinidae > Ecitoglossa > Ecitoglossa quadriceps. The sequence goes on from JAODGC010000004.1 coordinate 4,992,334, forward strand.
CTCCAGTTATATTTTTCGTCCGGCAAAACCAATTGGCATTCATTACCATATCGTCTACGTACTGTTGCTCTGTGCAGGGTATAAAAGCGCATTGTCGGTAGAGCCACTCTATGTTTCAATGGCAGGCACGTGAAATACCTATAATGCATGTTACACTGCCGTCAAAGTCTATTCAACTTGAGCACATGCGTACCAAGTTGCGGCGCGAATTGAAAGCACCGTTTTGAGTCAAACGCACAATAACGTGAATCCGTTACATGCCGCGGTCATTATCTCTATCCACGCACAATGTTCAGAAGCAACTTGCACCACATCAATAACCACGACAAACATTTCATTTAAGTCATGTCCAGAGATTATAGGTCATCAGAATACCATTCCTAGCCATACCCGGACCTTTCTGGGACTAAAATCATACCTGGACCTTCCAGGATCCAAAAAACTGTTGCATATGTCATAGTTACCTACTTGAAAGCTCATATCCAGCTATTATTAGCTCTTCCAAGGCCTATAGACCCTCCCCAGCTAAATTAACAACCTGCCCCATGACCGAAACATTCCTGGACCTCCCTGGACACTCAAAAAGCGACTTATATCCCAATCCGAATACCAATCGCAATACCTCCATCAACGCATAACTCACTCATGAATATTACATGACACTCTCGTATGTACCTCAGGTATTCATAGTACTATTCTACCCAACTGAAATTATCTCTATACTAGGTCTCTACTACTGTAGTCACGCGCAAAATGTCCCCATAGACGTTGCGGCTGTAATAAATAGTATTTAATAGTTATTGCACTGCAAGTTGGCTAACTCATGTATTAAACTCATGCGCAGGCATAGTTGAATGTTGTAATACTCATATCAAAGTACGCATATTCTGGTTGTGGTGAGTTCGATGCGGAAGTACGATAGCGCCAGCGACACCCGTCACGGATGAGGAATTAAAACAAAGCAAGGACGCAGCTTTAGCAAGTGAAACTTAGCAATAATGAAATCATATGAAGATAATATATATGCTGCGAATATGTATACAAGACAAAATGAAATGTATTCGCCTATACGGAACTAATTCCTAATTAGGAAACTTCAGCAACCATCAGGTACTTATTGAAGCACTAAACAAAAATAGATCCTTGGTGTTCATCTCCGCTTTGTGTTTACATACTTTAGTGGCATACGAATTTGGAACTGCGCGTAATAAAATATGATGTATGGCTGAGTATGGAGTGACGGAAAGTGAGAAACAAACGGATAGATCTACGATGCGCCGGGCTGTAAAGTGTGAACATGAAAAAGCAATGTGCAGTTGAATATGTCCGGCAACACGGAGCGAAACAATTTGTGGACGAAGTTTACGCGGAAATAAAGAGAAAATAAATAAAACCAACGTGAGACTGTTGTAAATATTTATGTCCCTGTAGCAGAACAGATGTAAACGAAGCGCAAACTTTTTTTAAATATGGAAATGATGCTTTAATGCGAGAGAACGGTGGCTGCGATGGTATACTTGTCCTTTGTCTCATTCTGCGCTAAACACACATCTTCACATACTTCTGCGTCTCCCCCACCAGTGCACAGCAATATAAAAAAAGCACTCTACATTTTCAACACTCATTCCACACCAGTTTCTGCGGCTCCCAACATCAATCTCACCAAAAACAAATATCAAAATATTTCTTTATTAGTTGATTAGTTTATTAGCTACTCTACTCTAGCAAGCTACATCATCGACATTAATTAAAAATATTTTCGCTGCTTTTCGATACTACAAATAAATCCAGCTGGGTGGAAATACTCGAAACTTTTAATTAACGCGTACGCAAACTGCGCCGCCATTGGCGCATCGACCACTTCCGAATTGAACAGTTTTGCTAATTAATGCGATACACCGCCCCTATGAGTGGGCTCTGGGCATTGTGCTCATGTTTAAGCTATCATGATTAAAATAATGAATCAACGCAAAGGTTTCGGTTGGAATATGGTTATTATCCATTATGCAATGGATAAATCCTTAATTATTATTTAATTAAACATAATTTTTCGCAAAATTACTTGTCGAGTGCGTTTGGTTTAGGCTGATTCTAATTAATTTTAAATTAGAACAAAGTTAGGCGTACAATGTTGGCATTATTATAATGCTGTCGTTTAAATTCGCACGCGTGTTTCTACTTATCTCTGACAAGTCAAGATTTAAGTGCGGGAAGTTTGGTAGCTTGTATCGCAGGGAAAGTCAAGGGTTGTGGGTTGAATTGGTTAAATTGCCCGCGGGAAGTAAGAGACGAAAACTTTGCAAACAGGAGATTACAGTTGTGGCATTATTCTGACAACGTACTGGTACTTTTCTTATTTCCACTCGTTTATGTTTAACAAGTATACCACCAGAATTGTTGCATTTTAAACAACCAGAATCGGTTTTAGAGAGCAGTTTTTAGCTGTAGCATTATTTCTTCTTCGTACTATTATTTTCAATATTCATCTACATTCATATTTTTTATATAAACGCTCCCTAACTCTACAAGTATTTTGTTGTTTTGTAATCACCATTGATATTAAAATATCCCAGTTGGTGTTCTTCAATATTCGATTCATTGAATCTCACAGATTGAAAGCTCATTACGCTAATTAGATTTACATTTTGCTTTGTTCCGCACCGCTTGGTTCTCTTTCAGACTGTGAATTTCCCTCATCCTCATTTAAGTATTCGTTCAAGTCTCCTTTTCATTGCATTGCTGGTGAGCCAGGCCAGATCGGATTAAAATTCATCGCGATCTTCAAATCGCGCTCAGAAAGCAATTAGTTTATGCGTGGCCAAGAAAAAGACGTCCAACGAGTGCAGACACTTGCTGCCAGAATCGAAGCTTTTCCATTTCCTTAGCATGCGGAGCAAGGCGCTTAGCGGTCTCGCAGCGCGACGCTCTGCTGGATAAATCGCACAATCCGCAAATCCCGCCTTTATTCCCGCTTCTTACACCCCTCTTTGAGTTTTACTTTCGTATAACCCATGTACCTACCACTTGGAAAAGGGCAGAGTAAAATAGCGAAGTAACCGAATCTATAAATGTACAAACGTATCAATGTGGTGCTGAAATAATACACGTAAATCGAATAATCCTCGCCATGGATGAATCAAGCTCCTGCTGTTAATTTTATTATCTACCACGATTTTCTCCTCTGCTTTGATTTGGTTTAAGTTACAGGAGATTACACAGAAAAAACTTAGGAAAACTAAATTTATGTAGCTTTTTATCTCACTCCACGTGCTGATACAATGTTTGCGTTTATTTATTAAACAATTCCCTCAAATTTCACTAAAACATTGATTAAAACTGAGAAACTTTTCTCAAGAAAACATCCATGGCGTATAAAAACTTAGCAAACATCAAAAAAGTTTGGCGCCAAAGTGCGCCTCATTTTCATACATATTAAAATGAATGAATTAAATTAAAACCGCCGCCGCAAGCGTTAAACTTCACTTAATCGATGCGGAATTTTATTCGGCGACGACGGCCGCAATAAATTGCTATCAATCGATGACCCACGTCCGAATTCTGCAGGAATTATAGTAATTTAAACAAGTGGTCCCATTCCCGGTCCGACTAAATTATTGATTAACTAGGTCGAATAACAATTTGTAGTCATCGATCGGAGTCAATCGTATGGAGCATCCGATACTGATCGAGTTCAGCATGTCAGAGGTGTAAAAAAATTCACGCGGAAAGTACAATAAAAATGAAGCATCTAAAATACGTTATACGTACCTGCAATAAATATTTTGACTATATTATTTTAGTATATTTATTACATTGGGCTGGAAATAGCGCGCAAATTGAGGTCAGCTTGGGCAGTTCATCATATGTCTTGTAAGCGATATGAGTCAGTTCTTAATTTTAACTTCCTTTTAATTCATATTGAACGAAAGTAAACGAACCTACAGGTAGGTAAGAACGCAGGTCGCAGTTTGTGACGTGATAGTCAGTCGACGTTGGTTTTATGAAGGGTTAAGTGGTGGGGAGATTGAGATATACGCATCGCGCAGTTGTGCTCACTGACAGATAAGCTCCCCCCCCCTCAATTCCCCCATCAATCTTAGGCGTTTTGTGCTGCAGTCGATATCCTAAACACTGTGTAAACAAATTAAATACCCTTTTAGCTAAATGCGCAAACTACTAAAAAATTAATTTGCATTCAGCAAATATCATAGACACCAGTTTATAGGTCAAAGATAACAACATGTTCAACGTCACATACGCCAGTCCAAACAGCAATAATTTACCACAAACGTTGCCTTTAAAAATTGCAGTCAATTCAAAATTCATTTGTGCCCAATTCTACGCCAAATATTCACATAGCTTAATAACCACCAACGCTATATGTATATGACCATGATAGTTATGAACAGCTAAATAACACACCTTCATAACTAATTCACCAACAAAATGGAATATGTTTAGAATGTTGATTGCAGCCAGCGGTAGCATTAGCTCAAAATTCACTTTCATTTTCTTGCAAGTTCTCGGCTGCACTTCTTCGACCTTGTAAGTATTTCGACAGTGTTGCAAAAGAGCTTTGTAACGGACCAAGGAAATGTTTGGAATTATTTTACCTTGTGATGCGCTTGACAACAATGTATTTTTTTGGGCGCAAAACACGGAATAAAACGGAATAAGCAAAGATAGCAAGAAGCAGTTTTAAGGCAGGACAGTGTATAGTATGTGACCTTAATCTAGTTTCTTTCCAGCAAGAATATCGACTTTTCTATGCTTTGCTTGTCGTGGGTGTGTTCGCAATACTGTCGCAGTATAGAAATAATCACCACATACGTTTCTACTTATAGAATTGAATACATTGCACTTACCTCTCCTAAATTCTGAAACCCATGATCCGCAGCAATCTCCTCCGCCACAGCAGCACCTCCAGGTACATGCAGCACCCATTGCCGCGTAAAATACTGCCCACTTGTTGGTTTCCAGATGGCGCTAAGTGTCGCCAAGATGGCGCACACACCACGCGCATACATGCTGTGTCCGTCTATGCACTAGTCTCAACTCCTCATCAAGAGCAGCCACTAATCACTAATCAAGCGATCGGCCGAAAATTGCACAATGCGATTTGTTGCGACCAATTGGAGACTGAACGACGAATGACGCGCGCGTCTGAATTAAAGCGGAACGCAATCAACACGACTAATATCACGTTATCAACACACGGCTTGGGAATGAGGATCATCGAGTAGTAATAAAGTGGAGTAGCTTAATAAGTATATAGTTGGTTTGGTTTGGTGTAGTAGATAGGGATGGTAGAGTTTGAGTTTTAGTTGGATAGTATTTAAGTTTGCACTGGAGTGATTAGGATAGCGATTGGGGTTGAGTTGATGAGCTGGATGCGCAGCTCCGGTGGCGGCAATAGCGACAAGCTGGGCTGAAACAGGACAAAAACCCGATTAGAGATGTGATGTGAACGTGAAGACTGCACGAATGTGAATGTAGATTTTGGGCAAAGTGCTCAAGGCGGAAGTGCAGCTGACATTTGCTTATAACAAACTCGTTGGAGGTAATGTAAAAAGTGATTAAAAACAATTAACAAGGCCAACAAACTATCAAAACATGATTATAACTATATCTGAATTATAATAGTCTAATTAATATTCTTCCAATCTAATCAAAAACTAATCCAAACCATATTGTATTCACTAAGTTAATTTTTTTGAATACTTTAATTAAACTAGCTTTAGACATGTCCTGATGCCTATCAAAGAGATCTCAGTTACCTCAAGTCAAGTAATAATTTGTATAACTCTTCAATTAACCGCTTTAACCTCAATTAAGAGTTATGTAAGCAAGAAGAATAATCCTTTAATCTCCTAAACCAGATATTTGAAGCCAGAAAACTGTTTTCTATGCGTTGCCTAGGGAAAGAAACCGAAATCAGGTCATGCTTTCCTCATTTTCTCAAAATGGATGTATTGATCTTCCATAAAATAATATCATTAAATCGAAAATCTGCTTTTGATTAAATACCGAAAAAATTGATTTAATGATCCAATGTCCGATGCAGGGTTTTGTCGTATGTTCAAATCTGCTGTCGGTTGGGTTTCCAGCATTAGTACCTTCGGCAAAATACCGGAAATCATCGGCACACCAACACGCTTGAAAAGGAATGCCCAAAACATCCCAAAGAGATTTGCTAGGGAGAGAAACCCATCTAGATTGTATTAAAATGTTTCTTAAGTAGAAACACAATGGAGTTGACATTAAATCATAACAATTAAACTTATTCCTTCAACTGTGCAGTCGTGCACGCGATACGCGTCAACATCAGAAGCTGTTAATGGCCAGCCGAGTGGACTCTGTCAAGTTGGGTCGCTCCCGAGGCTCTTGGCATCTCACCTAGCTACCTAACTGTAACTTTTTCTCAAAGCTCTCTGTGTATTCGCCCCTCGTGAACGCTTTATTGTTTTCACTTGCAACTGTTATAGGTCTTGCCAACATGTTTGCTACCAATTACGCCAACATCTTTAAACTCTAAAAGAATGCATTGTATTGAGTTAAACCAGTAATTATCTCTGTATCTGCTTGGGTCTCTAATGACATCCCAAAAGGCAAGTAAAGTTCCCTACTAGACTTAACAAGGTTGCTTTTAAACTGTAATTTACTGAGGGCTTTAATTTGTACCGAGAACCAAACTTCAAAACAAATGCATTCTATTCTATTCTGCAAGAGCTGACTTAATGTAAACTCTGGTCCCTTAACTTTTGTCCTCATCAACTAAAACTCTAAGAAATAGTACATTTGAGTATTACGTTGTTTACTAGTTTAAATTCACCACACAGTCACACCACAAAAGATTATCACTGATTATTTGGTTTGATTCAAAGTTAAACCTTCGTCATTAAATTACAGCTCTCGTAATGCACGCTCATCCCATTATCATTCCTTGTCAATCCGCGTCCGCCTAGTCGAAAAGTTGTGTGACTCGGCAATTTCCAGTATGCAGGTAGAAACGCAACTATGGTCTTAAAGCAACTTTTAATATAAGCAGCAGTTAAGTGGACTAGTACGACTGGTATGATGTGCGCATTGGTAAGACGCGGTTGCTACAACTTTGTCCGAAACTTTTATGTTCTGGGAAACTACCTGGGATACCTAGGATATCCTTGTAATGCAACAAAAGAAGGTTTATTTCACAAACTTCACAAACCGGGGACAAATTTGCCCAAATCTAGCTTTATTCAGTGGAGGAAAAAAATTACCTCAATGAAAAGTATTAATATTTATCCCAAATCTGCTCCCTCGCCTAATGCTCTATGTTCAAACAGTGAAACTCATTGCCATTGCTCTAGTCCTAGTCTATTATTAAAGCGTCCCTTTTGTTTAATGTTTCCTATCGCGCTTGCTAAGGCAAAATAGCGATATGTGCGAGCCTCCAATACAGCGCATACAAACATTCGTCGGCACTTCCCCACGTAAGCTCGCGTGCCTAGCACCTTCTATTTCCCGAGCCGGTGGAATGCGCCGTGTGAATAGGGGATGTAAGAATATTTCCCTCGGCGAGCGCGTGCACGCTGTGCAAATTTACGGCGCTTTTCCACGCTTGTGCAGGATTAAAATGCATGCAAACTACGGCGTATGGAGTGTCATAGTTTAAAACTTGCCCAAGAGTTACTTCGAGTTGCTGGTTTCTACTTAACGTTTGCTTTATGAATGTTCCTACTTGTTTTACTTCAGAGGGATGAAGACGACTGAAGAGGCGGAGAGTTTTATGCCGCTTTGAGATGTGGAAATTGAAACGGAACTATTTTTACAGGAAAAAAGTAGAGATATGTACATGGCGCTTAGTTGAGTGGAAACTATAAAATTTACACTCCAGACATGGCCTAAAACTACTGCTTTATTACTTCATCCTAACTTATAATAATGAATGAATTAAATAAAGTACTACATTAACAGGAACGATACATAACTACAAGTACAAAAAGAGCCGTATTATTGCGGTCCATTAAAAATAAACTATAAGGATTATTAAATACTGTTATCAGTTACTGTTTGAAGAAACCTGCACGACTACATTTGCAGAGAGAAATAAACCATTCTCTAATCGGAAAGCCCCTGAATCAATATTTAATAAATGCTCCACATATTGTATCAGCCAATAATGGCCTTGATAAGCCTACAACGGGTAATGCTAAATAGGAAAGAGAAAAGCACATCCCGTTTATCATACGCATGACGTTGACTTGAATAACATTAACTCTTATCTTTTCTATATCGAAGTAGCTCCAGGTTAGCCTCCTCATCTATTAATACACCTTAATATAGCTTCTAAATTTGGTAGAAAGCTGGAGTAACGTAGGAAAGTAATAGATGGTTAATATTATCCCCAAAGGAAGACACGCTGGCTGGCAATGCCCAGAAGACGAACCCGAACAGATGTTGCTCAGTTCGAACGTTTGAAGTCATATTTATCGCTGAAAGGGTAAAATTTCGACTCGGCTATTTCGGGACTACAAGAAGCAGTAAAGATGGAACTCACTTAAGTTTAACAGACATTGATAAACCGACAAAAAATGCGCAATTCTTGAATTCAGTCAAGTAATAATTTGTACACTCTTCAATTGACTCAATTAAATGAACTTAAAGTGCCTTAACTCACACAAAAACAAGTTCTTGAACGAACATCTTATCTTCGGTTGTACTTTGACTTCACTAATACATTTTCTATGGAAATGCTTTTATTTTCTGCGTTTTAAGCAATTTTCTACTAGTGTTACGAACTTTTCTGGCATGTGCGCTGATTATTGATAAATTTACTGACATGCTACCATAAATAAATTACCAACAACATAAAAATGCCTTAAAATTTGTTGCTCAACAGTTCAAATCGCAGTCACTCCTTGAAACTGGTAACTGCGCACAAAACGCATGCGCATTAAACTTACCGCGGACATACTTATCTCCGCTCTCTCAATGGATGAGGTACAGCTTGTTTATTTTCGCCAAGATTTAACTTTGTCAAACATTACATAACCAGCCACTGACCTGCCTTTACTCATCTCCCTATGATGTGCCTATTCGCCTCGTTCTCTAGTATTTCAATAAATTTACGTCAATTTACGTTAGTTTAAATTAGTGTACTTACTTAGTATCCATACAAATCACCCTTTGAGGAGCGTTCCAGCAAAGACCGGTAGCAATCCAGTGAATCAACGGATCTCTATGAATTCAAGGCATCCAGTATTCGTGGATGGAGCAAACTACACGCAGAGACGAAAATAGACATTGGACATCACCGTACGCGTGGTGCGCGCTGCGAATGCCGCGTCGACGACGTCCGCATCTTCACCTTCCAGAGACTCAACGCGGTGCACTGCGGTTATTTAACTTGGGGTTGAAATGAAGTGGTTACTGAAGAACACTCCAGCTGAAGATACTAGGTGGTTGTGGATGATGCTAAGCACTATTTGCGCAAGCGTTGTTTATGTTTGCGTGTGTTCCACATTCACTCGAAGTGGAGCGCCACGACCCACTCACTAGGACGTCGCTGGCTGACTGCCGATATTCGGGAGCGGGACTCAATGCTGAGCAACGCGCCAGGCGGCCGCGGCGGCAGAGTGGTGGACGCGCCACGCGGAGTGACGCTCGGGCGTTCTCGCAGTTAACGCCGCAACGGCGAGCTGAGGGAATAGACAAGAGAGAATAGACGCGATAGAGGATAGACTAACTAACATCGGTTGACTTTGCTTGCGAATAGATCCAATAGATTCCAATAGAGAAACAAGTCCCTGGTAAGTTTTCAGGTAATCCAATGCACTTTTGGACCAAAAATGTTTTTTATACAATTTGACCCCCAAAAAATTAGGTGGTTATTATCCTAGTTTTCCATGTAGTGTCCGTACACAATCCAGTCCTACTACCAGATGCAGTAGATTTCTAGTTCGCTTCAAATTAATTCCTATCAAATATCTACCTTAACTAGGTCTATCAAAGATTACAATTCCAAAGACGATACGTTTTCCATTTGTTTTTTTTTTTCTACACTTCCCACTAATTTTAACAACTCCGCATGATGCCAATATAATTATCACCGCTTTTTTATGACCTTGCGCGTGACGTTCTCACCAGAAATGATAAACTCACTTCCATGCATATTCATACACTTGCGCCATGTTTTCACTACATGAATTAATTTCCACCTAACAATGTGGAAAGCTATCCAACACTTTTCAGTAGGACGAAAACCTAATTTCCTAGAAACTTCCATTCATTTATAGAGTGAATACTTAAAATTCTAAGCCACTTTTACCCGTAACTTACGATTTAATATAATTATTCGTAATTGTTAAACCAACTAATTATTCATATTTACATTTATCACCAGAGATAAAACAAGGCCACGTTGGAAACAATTCCAGTAAATGGTTTACGACTTAGTGTTAAGTATCACGTAGGAATAGGAAATTCACAAGTTGTGAATCACAAAATCCCTTGTTACTCTTTCATCTTTTTATGTACAGAACATTTAAAACGATCTATTATATTGCTATAAACACCATACCTTTTAATTATATCTCGGCCTCTTTACCATTATTCAACCTTTATTCCCGCGGCACTATTTCTCTTCGTACAAATTCGTAACAATTTCCATGCACTCTTTCTGGAAAACAACATAACTAAAGAGTTTATCCAGCCTCTTGCAGCCATTTTCACCCATTTTCTTTACTTGTGCCTTTTCCAGACATTTCTTCATTGCCTCTGCCATATTGTCGCCAGTAGGTTCACACAGGTACCCTGTAACCTCACTTTCAACAGTTTCCCTTGGCCCCCCACTATTGCAAGCAATCACTGCCTTCTTAGCAGCCATCGCTTCCAACGGGACAATTCCAAAATGCTCATTGGTAGGGGTGTAGATCAACACATCTGCCGTCTTTAACAATTCAGCTTTCAGTTTATCCGATGGGGACTTAAGGAAAACAACCTTCACAATCAAATCATGTTGATGGGTGAGATTTACTAATTTCTGGAAGTAGGAGGCGTTGATGGCAGATTGAGGATCATACCCTCCAGCCATGATTAGGTGAACGCGGTGATAGTCATCTGGGGATAGCTTATCTCTCAACTTCGCCATTGCTTCTATGGCCAGTTCTAACTGTTTTGCTGGATGGTACCGATTTATGGAGAGGAAAACGACATCTTCGGGTCTTGTTGCCACGATTTCCGGTGCTATTTCATGCAAAAGGCGCTTTTTAGCAACGGAAATATCCTCCAAAAATGAAGAAGCAATAGTGGGATATAAAATTCTGAGTTGTTTATCTTGTTTTGCTATCTTTGTAAACGTTTTCTTGAATACCTCCTTTGTATATTTACTGTTGACCAAGATAACATCTGCTTTAGATGTCCCATACTCTTCCAACCAATCCAGGGGATATCTATAAATCTTCTTCAAAGACCCTCCTTTAGGGCTTGCCAAGAGATCAGGGTGGTGACAGTAGTAGATCACCTTCTTTCCAGTCCACTTCAAGATTGGTACAGCCATTGGTATTTGGTCCACAAAATACATATCTGGACTGTCCACAAATTGAATAAACATGCAATAGACTAGGGAGAGGTACAACATTCTAACATATGCACAGAGTGCTTGGAAGGCCCCAAAAATATGTCTGGGAAGCCAGTCTCCAATGACATGGACTGGGAGATGGTCATTTTTGAGTTCATCAAAGGCATGTGTTGGATCAAAGTGATTGGTTAAGAATTGAACTTGGACGCCTTGTTTTTGAAGAGCAACGGCGACGTCGACCACCAAGCGTTCTGCACCACCGATGCCGAGATCGGGATGGACAAAAGCCAGTCTTAGATTGGATACTTTTACCTGATTTGGTGTATTAAGATATGTTTACATTGATCTGATTGATAGGTGAGGTATTCATACGTACCATCTTTAGGATTAGTGTTTGCTCATTGCACTGGGTGATGATTAGTTAGAGAACGTGGTGCCTAATGATAAAACAGATGCTGAGAGCTGACTACTCGACACCATTGGCATGGAATCACCGATGGACTGGAGGTTAGAGTTGAGTATGATAAACAAAATGTATCGGTGGAGATTATATTGGTGATGACATCTATCGAAGAAGTCTGTATACACAGTCTTATAATACAGATGATACAGAGATTTATAATGTACGCGTTTTGAAAGATTTCGTTGCACTTGGTTACAAAGTGTAATATTTATTGTATTGAGATGAGTTTACACTAAATATTTAATGTTCTTCAGTTTAACTCAGGCAAATATCAAAATTAGCTCATATAAATACAATAAAAAAATTTAATTTAATTTACTCGGAGTTTTCCATTCACAATATTATTTTCTACTGCTATTGGTAGAAATTGGTTTGTGGACGAATCTGACAGGTGCCGACCTCTTAAAATTACTTCTTAGTAATAGTTTTGTTCTAAGAAATCTGCAAAACTATAGAAACCTTCGTAACTTTTGATATCTGAAAAATAAAAAAATCTGCAATACATTTTATCCAGCTATTGAAAAATGTTTACCTACAACCATAGTGGGAGCCACAGCTGTCTGAGCGTTCCACTATTGTCCAAATACTGTAGCCCTCTCTGTTGTACCTACAGATTTTAGATATCACGGAAAAGTTAGTGGAACAGCAAAAATGCATATGTAATACTCCCATAAGCACTTAGTTCTTGCAAAAAACAGATTAGTTCAACTTTACATCTACTTCCTCTAGCATAGAAAGTTAACTATTAATATCGCTGTTTTTTATGGTTATTTAGAACCATTTGACTTAATTTTATTGGCTTGTTTCATCAGTTGGCACATACATATAGATGAAGTTCACAAGGTCCCTTTAAAAATTTAAAGAGCTGCGTCTTTGCAATGAGGGAAATTTTCCACAAAGTATATGTAACTACCTAGCCAAGATACCTGTTGATATATATTTTTCTTATTTTTATAGTAGAATCTACCACTCTTCTAGAAAGATGCATATGTGAGCAGCACGTTGCAGATCTTTTGTAGAGAATAGTGGTATGTGCTGCGAGCATGATTTGTCATGAAGTCACGAGGAATAGAAGGCACGAGAGTGTGCGCAGACATTTAGCAAGTCTAGAATGCAACATTTTGATTTATAACACGTAAACAACTCTTGTCGCAGGTAAATAATTCGGGCAACATTTTTGTGAACTATCATCAACCTTACATTCACTTACACTACTATTACATATTGAATGTTATCACCATGTCGGAAACGTAAATAACTCAGGCTGGAGCCATTTTCACATTTTATTAGTCACAAACGAATGAAGCCTTCTGTACGCATCTGTACGCACCACATAACCAATCAATCTCTTGCTAATTCTCCTTTTAATAATATCTAAACTAGTACGAACTAGGTTGGTGCAACAATCCAATATCCAAGCTTGTTGATTTGCTAACATCCTTCATTTTATGAATATCACTATGACATTGGACCGCATTTATAGTTTTTGTTTTAATAAAGTACAACCTACTTATGTTTCCGACTATTTATTTAGAAGAAATTTAGATGTGATGCAAGTACACTTTGTGGAAAAACAAAAAGTGACGTTAATACTATATCGTTTGCTTCAAGACATCTCAATTGTTTTGTTGCTTTGGTAATATAAATTTTTCTTCACTACTAATCTATAATATTTACTACTTACAACAAATCATTGAGTGCACTGTTTAGCATAAGAAAATTAACTGAATGATGTAAAGCATCTTTTTGAATGTAATAAGGTTTACAATTTTTTTTCTAAAAAATCGATAAAAAAGTATCCCTGCGAGTTAATATATTATCATCATAATTATTTTTATTTTTTTTATACTCGTATAACGGCTGAAACATTTCGTGGTGTGTGATTATAGGTGTACTGTTACCCATGGAAACCAAAGATCGATATCATAACGGAGGTCTTAGCAAAAATTTAAGGGTGCTATCCAAGCAATTGAATGTTCAGATAATCTTCGTTACGGAGTGTCTGATATTCATTATTTTGAGTTTACTTTGACTATTACGGAATATTTGATGTTGTAATTACAAAAAAAAGTAAACTCATCCGAATACAGTAAAAGAATTTATATTAATTCCTTTAAGGTAGACGCGAAGTTTTCCATTAAATGTATTTTTATTACTGCAGACCTCTACAAGTCACTTCTCAGTACTAGTTTCTTTTCGTTTTATGAAATCCGCTATAGATATCTTCAAAACTTTAGATATCTGAAAAACAGAAAATCTGCAATAGATTTTATCTAGCTATTTAAAAGTGTTTACCTGCAACCAATATAGAGGCCACAGCTGTTTGAGCGTTCCACTACTGTCCAAATACTGTTGCTTTCTCTGTTGTACTTACAGATTTTAGATATCCCAGAAGAGTTAGTGGAACATCAAAGATACACATGTAATACTTCCAGAAGTACTTAGTATTTGCAAAAACTGATTAATTCAAGCTAACATCTGCTTCCTCCAGCATAGAAAGTTAACTATCAATCTAAACGCAACTATTCTCTTGCAAATTGCTGCTAATATGCTTATTTAGAGAAGAGATTACTCGCTTCTGTTACGCATTCCTAGGCATTAGCGAGGGCAATGGGACTACTTTACGATAGACTCTTATGATCGAATTGGAAATTTCTGAAACTAAAGAAGACAACATTCCAAAACGTTATTACAATAAAAAAAAAGTAAACTTATTTCAATACCATGTAAGTGTTTTGATGAAAAATTTAAATAAAATCCCATAAAGAATTCCGCGTTAAATGTAGTCACTTTCAAAAGCTATATGAAAATTGATTGTTTTTCTTGCTCTTCTAGTTCATTAAATTCTTTTATTTTTAATAGAGAAATATTTGATCTTGACGTAATATCAACAATATAAAAATAACCCCGTGTTGTACACATGAATATTTAAAAGTTCTGTTGGAAACAGCGCTTGGTCGAATCGAATAAAAAATTAATCGCAACCATCAGTGAAAGTAAACTAAGCTTATTTTAAACACGCACTACTTCAATTACTGTGATGAAATAACGAGTGCTTTACGAACAGCTTTCGCATGTTTTCAACAGTATTACGTGCAACGGTTTGATTTGTGTTGGGTCTCCTTGAGCTCGATTAGCTCAATAAATTATAATAATTTAGGCTGTAACATGTAGCTATAAATCTATAAACAATATTGTTTTGCTCTGTGACGAAAAATCATTGTACACCCTTCATATACTCTACAAATGTGAAAGAAATAAAATTGCACTTAATCGATCTGAAAATTGATAGAATCGAGTTAGGAACGTAAAATTGCAAAAATCAACTCGACAACAAGAGGCACACGCAACCATCGTCGAAAGTTATGTACAAGTCACTTACTTAATATTATTATCACACGTAATATAATCATAAAATTTGTGTTTAATGTTTTTTGTTTTTGTTTCAACTGTGTTTTCCTGTAGCCTATGCATCATCAACGATGTGTAAAACAAATGCAAGTATCACCTTTGTTTTAATTATGTTTGTCTTATGTTTTGTACACTTGTGACGTTGCATTAAATGCATTGAATCGATAAAAACCAGATTAGGCCATGTTAGGAATTAGATATTCCACAAAAGTAGATGGTTCGTAGAGTCCTCACGCCCCGCCACCTCTGAAAGATTGGAGTTTCTGAAGTCCTCATATCCATCACCTCCAGAAATAACCAGAAGTTTTGCTGCAAGTGTAGTAGGTATTGCTTTGTGAGCAGAGTGCCGAAGACCATGAGTAGGGGTTGCTGTTGCTTGGGTAGCAGTTTGGGACACTAGTTCAAGAGGACACATATCAACATGACTGAGGAATCTCACGTGCCCAGTGTGTCCGTGTGGAACACCCACTACACTGGGGACACTAGTGAGGCGTGTGGCAGACGTGGAGATATGTGGAAGGGGCATGGTGAGCAGAACGCCTGCGGAAGTTCCGATCCAGAGGAGTTCCTTGCAGGCAAGCAAAGAAGTTACTCGAAGACAAGCTGCTTTATGTTGGCGAATTATGTCATCGCAACCTTCAACAAAAGCAATGAACAAGTTTAAACCAATACCTTAGTAAGATTGAAATGAGCGTAGAGTGGAACCAAAAGTAATGCTTACTTGTTAACATTTTGGTAACAGCAGGAGCAACATTGACCTCGCAGAGGAGATCAAAAGTAGACGAGTGGTAACATTTTATCATGGCTGCGTTTTGAAGAGAGAGCCAGACTCCATTCCCTGCTACTACCAGACATGCAATGTGTTTGTATGCATCTCCATGTGCGGCAAATGTATGTTCTACAGCCAAAGAATCTATGTTAAGAACTTTGATGAAGTTCCCACACGCGCACCATAACTTCCCAGCGTTAGACAGCATCTTAGAAATTGGTTGTTGAGCATTGCCGATGGCAATAGAAGTCGGAGAGCTCGTATTCCATATCCCACCTACAAGTATGTGTTCTGTAACCTTAAAACAGCTTTAAAATGGGGTAACTTACTTGCATCTCGTACGTAAATGATTAAATCCCCATTTGCTAATGATATAAAGACCCTGTTTTCCAAATATCTACAAAAGTCTCCATTTAGAATAGTCTAAATTGCCTAGGTTCATTTAACATACATTATACACAAGATAGCTGATCCATGCTGCAGTCTTATTTTATTCTTCTTTATCCGAATGTTATCGCTCGAGTTATAGACATGAATACAACCATCTTCTGTTCCTAACCACATCGTTGAAGCAGAGATATCCGCTTCTTCGGAATCAATTAGAGTTTCTTGAGTGCTAGCCCTAAGATGATTTGAAGCAAGTATTCCTTGATTTACTACTACATCCTGTTTGCTATTTGGGAGTTCAGCACTCTCTTCCTCACTCTTGTCATCCGTGTCACTTGAAGAGCTGCTATCAAATTGTATTTGATGTTCTTTCTGCTGTCGCTGTTCTGTGTTCTTATGTTCATCACTAATTTCCTGTAGATATGCCAGACTTTGCTCTGTTTTAACCCCAGGAACTGACGCTATACATAATATTCTCGCATTGCAGACCCCATTACAAGATATCACATTCGGTTCTGGTTGCAGGGATAAAACGCAAACTTGCCCTACAAACCCATCACTGTTACAAACCCACACGTCCCTCCCAGTCTCTCCTTGAGTTGGTGCTGCGCAATTAAATTGGAGGCCAGCTCTTGTTTTTCTAATTGGAACAGTTGCTAGCAGTTCAGGATGTGGTCTGCGATCTCCAGACATTGCTAATTTATGTTTAGCTTCATTGAAACTCTCTTCCCAGGATACTCTTTTGTCTGGTTTGGAAAAAACAAGCGATACCAATTCTGCTGACGTAGTAACACTTAAATCTAGACAGCAAAGTTGAGAATCTGAGTTCTGTTGGTCACTTAATTGTTTACTCATGTTTCCTAACATTTCCCTAACAATCTCATCCAATTGACCATGCCCTCTATGCAAAGACCAAACCAAGTCTTGTATCTGATTCAAGGTCGATATATCCTCGGTTAACTTCTCTATCTCCATCATCATTTGCCTAAAGTTCTCGTCCTTTGCTCGTACTATTTCCAGCTCTTCTAAGGAGATCTTCATGAGGAGTTTGTATTTGTTGGCTTCTAGTGTGCTTACTACACTGCTTTGAGATCCGGGAACACTCGTAATGGTTACTGGTTTACGTGTAGTACCACTCCGCCGTTTTATACTAGTGATCAGGAGTAAATCAGAGAAGAGGAATAGTGCTCGTTCTTTGAGGCCTCCTCCAGGAGCTTTCATATGAACTGAATCATGGCGTAAATATTGACGATCTGGAGCAACCAACTCCATCAAACCCTCAACCAGACCTTCTATTTCTCTGAGCTGGTCTAAATCAAGGGCCTCTCGTTCTGTACAGTTGATCTTCATAATTTGCTCATGAAGTTCTCGTTGGGCTGATAGGAGGAGATTATGATCTGGGTGGGCTGTTTTGGTATGGCTTATTAATCTACGGATGAGGAGTTCATATTTGGGGAATATTTGGACTGGCTTAATTAGAAGTTCGCCGAGAGCTAATTTTCCTTTGTGTTCCTTTGCGCTTGCCTAGAAAAAATATGAAATGCTTAAGGGTATTTTTGGAGGGAAATTCGATAGACTACCTCTAGAAATTTAGCAAATGCAGGTTTGGATTGCTGGGCAGTCTTGTATATATCCCTAGCTCGCTTCCAATTGTTCACATAATTTGTATACAACTCCGTTGCAACAGGATTAGAATACTGTAAGTAAACATAGCTGAATTAGCTATACTAATAGCGGTTAAGTGAGGTCATGCGACTTGCCATTGCCAACAAAACATCTCCAACCTTTTGCTGGACATCCCAATGATCAAGGCGTTTCTTTAGATCTTCCAGGAATGCGTTGTGATGGCCATGTATAGCGGGGATCTAAAAATATCTCGATTAATAAATAACTCCTTGAGCAATAATTGTGAGACTTGCTTGGTAGAATATTTCATCGACAAGTGCTGCATCCAAAAGACCGGCATTTTCGGGACTCTTTAACGGTTCCAAATATTTCTACAACAATATGACATAAACGATTGTTGTGTGTAACGGAATCAATATTAAACGGTCAAATATGTTGAGTTATTGTCTCGAGGTCCGGCCACTTGCCCGCCATTCATTGTTTAATGTTACGCCTCTCTATTTTAAGTGCGCGTAAATTACTAGCGCGTCTTTTTATGAGCGCATTCGCATTATCCGCACAATCGATTTATTTATACGCCGAGTGCTTGCACTCAATAAAAATAATTACAATTGAAGTGGAGTTTCAAGTTAGGACCAAAGTACTCAAGTCCAGTGTAAAAAATCTCTTAAAATGACAAGGCTCAAAGTTGGAAATTCCCTGCTGGATGTACCGCCATATTGTTTTATTTCTTTGCTACATCGAATTAACCTCAAAGAGGGTTTGAAAGTAATGTCCCTGGTGGCATGTGTCAGTTACTCACTGCTCCAGTTTCCTTTGTAAACTTGAGAACCCCAGAGACAAAAAAAAGCCTGGTCAACAAAAGACAGTGGAATACATCTTACGTTTCCTTTTCAGTTTGAAGGGGATAGCCTTACTGTAAAATTTCTGTAGTTGTGTTTTTTGTTTTGTTTTAGAATTTGTCAGTTGGCAGGTATTTTGTTTCACATCAACTCACCGTGACGAGAATCTGCAAGGACTCGACGTAATGCCGCTCAGTGTCATACAGCTCGATGACCACGTGCGTCCTTGTATCCTGCAAAAACAAATCAACATCAATCACAACAGCACCCCGACAACTTTCTGAAACACTACACTAGTTACAAATAACTCTCCATCAATTCTTATCACTTAATTTATTATGGTTTCAAGATGTTCTTAGTATTTTCTCGTTACCGACGGCACTGTAGACTCCACAAGTTGTTCCCTCCTGAAGGTTGCAGTCCTGTTGCCGCCGCTGGCAACAGGCGGCCTAGAATGCTCCACCATCACGGCGTCCCCAGTGTCGCACATCGCAGGTAAATTACGCCCGCCGCGCTGTCTTACATCCCCGATTAATTGCGATTCAGTAATCAGCGTGCAAACCGCTGCCACACCTTTTGGCCGGCTCGTCGCGCTGCTGGCGTGTGTGTGCGCGTCGCGACGCCCGACGTGTGCAATATGCGCCGTGGCGTCGGCGCCGCCGCAATCGGGTCGATTTTAAAAATTATTTCTCCTTCCGTGCCACGAGTGTGTACTAACAAAGTGTCATAACAAATTTGAGCAGTACGTGAGTTGTGCTAGTATTTAAAAAATATATGTTGTATAATAAGTATTTAATTAATTTTCCTGGACGAAATATCCCTGCTTCGGTATTTCAATTCGTCATGATTTCAAGCGTTTCGTCATACTATTTTTAAATCCACACCGAGAAAATATTGACAAACGCTAAGGTATCTAAAATTAACTCATCCTACATTCAACGTGACTTAACTTAAGTCTTGGATTAATTTCCAACTTTTAAAATCTCGAAAATTACTTACATTCAATGCTAGCTGCTCCGAACTTCCTCGGAGTAGCTGCTGGAGGAGTTCATCTGACGCCTCAGGTGGTTGAAACCCTTCCAACTTCGAAGGACTTGATGTGGTACGTTGATGAGAAACTACTAGTTTGCTCCCGGTTGTACCTCCACTATCTCCATCACCGGGAGTAAGGGTAGATGAGTCTACACTTGCTTTTCGTTTAGATAACTTGATGGGTGATATACTGGGAGATGGGGAAGGTGATGGCGAATGTGATGGGGACGCAGAAAGATGATGATGCTTGAGCTGGGAGTCATCCAAGGAATGATTATTACACCGTCTGGTATGTTTGTTTTTAGTGTCAGCAGCACCCATTGATGCACTTGTTGAAAGAGCCCCGCCATTTGGTGATAAATCCTCTAAAAATTTTAACTCTGGGCATTGATTCTTTCTGTCCGGTTTTTTCATTTCTGCTTCGAGCATCTGGCCATAGGGTCCGCGAAGTGGACGTTTTGAATATCTCCTCGGAGTGTGACCAGGAGCGTCGTTTCCTACAGAAGTACGGCTTTCACAATCTGACACATCTGACACAGAAGGGGCTAACTCCGATCGTCTATCCTCAGGTTCACCTTCCGACAATGAATCTGCTCTAAGGAGCTGGGGAGGTTTGAATATCCGCAGAGTGTCTTTTTCTCTGTCTTCAGAGTTCTGGGTTGATAGCGGTGGACGAGGATTAGGAGGAGGCCATTCTGTTTCAATTAAACTAGATGGCGCTGTTTGGGATTGGGGTTGGGTAAAATCTTCTTGAGTTTGTGGAGCTTCCAAGGAAGTCCAAACGTCAGGACAGTCAACTTCAGCACTAATCTGTACTTTCGGAATTTCAATGTTAGACCACAGAGGTGGTGCCGCGGTAGGAGGTTGTGCTAAAGTGTTGGAAGTGTCTTTGGTAAAATTAGGAAGGAAGTCACTCATGGGAAGCACTTCATTGGGCCACTGATCAAGATAAATTCCTTTTCGTCTTCGGGACTTGTCACGTTTTTTCTCCTGAATAGATTGATCTGTTTGGGAAGCGTCACTGTTTCTTTTACACTCTTGTTCTGGTATCACACTAGGCGCACATGAAGTGTCCTTGCATTTTTTCACACGGGGTAATGTAGTGTAATCCAATGGGTTATTACATCTATGGGTATTTGATGTGGAAACATTTGAGGAAGCTGGTTCCTCATCAAGCTTTGACTTGGTCATCACATACTTATTGTCAACCGTTGAGTAATCCACCTCGGAGAAAGAAGCACTCCGTAATGGCATTGTCCTTAAGAGGTCTACTACCACAGGCAATGTAGCTTCTGGAGATTTGGGAGAATGCCGATTCCTCGGTGGTGGAACCGGTGGTCCAGTTCCTGTCTGTCCTACGGGCAACTTCCTCCGACGGTCCATCAGTTCTTTCAAAAAGAGCTCCTTGTCTGCACGTCTATGGTCTCGATTGCCGCCGAAGCGGAAGCGTGGCAAGCGATCCAGTTCGTACGCTCGCTCCCGATCGCACTCGCCGTCGCAGAGCCGCTCATACAGCGGGCCCCGCCGCCTCAGCTGCTGGCCACGAACTGACGGCGGGCATTGTGCGCCTAAAATATCGCGGGCGTCGCGGCTATTTTGGGCCGCGGGGATCCGGGCAGACGACGACGTCGACGACGCTGAGGGCCAGCAGCATCTTTGTGCACGCTGCGCTCGGTACCGACGGCCCACGCCCGGCGGCGGCGGCGACACCGCACCCAGCCGTACGCCATACCGCACCGAACCCACAGTGACGAACCTGCACGTGCGCATGAAGCAAGGCAAAAGAAGAGCAGTTAGTTAATTCACATCAGTCACTCATTGAGCGGCAGTGGCGCGTCGTTGGCACACAAACCGGTGCCGTCTCCACGGCTAAATATAACTCCAAACGCATTGAATCAACCTTACTTTACGCATACAAATAGGACTAAATTACGTTTTACTGGGATCCTGAATTATATCAAATGTTCTAACCCAGTCCCAAAGCTAATGAAAAACTATACATTTGCTACACCCGTTATAAGACGGAAGTAGATCTGAATATGAGCCTAATGAAGCCTGCTTGGGTTTCAATTCATTTGAAATTGATTAAAATTCCAAGCACTGAGAAACCTCCTCGTCAGCGAGTTCCGCAATTTTATTTCTGTCAACTCAACCAGTGAAGATCCTGACTTAAGTCGAATTCACTTAATTTAAGTCTCGTCTTTCATCAAATAAAAGCCAAGCTAATCAAAAGCGTAACAGAATATGATCGACGAGGCATTCCTTGCATGAAAACAGTGAATATTTACCTCTTTGTCATAGAATCGGAATCCGACCTGTTGTTGTTATCCCTGAGCCGAAGGCATGAAGCGCACTCTCCGCAGCAATCATCATGCCATCGCACCTCCGAGGTTTCACTGTCATCCTCGTCCGCCTCCTCATGCTCATTGCGCCGCACCGGGTCGTGGTACGAGGACATCTTACACTCTACTTACATTCCAACAACAATCAGGTCACTCCCAGTCCCCGACCACCTGTCATTTTTTCTCACTGGCCCTCCCGAAAATTCCATTAGCAACTACCCAGGGCTTACTTATCCCAAAAACGTCTCTAACACATGATAATGCATTCTTAATATCCTCAAATTCCATGAGATATAAATTAGTATGCCAGATTAGCGTGCCTCTTTGTAGTCTACTGTTTGTTTAGGTGATGGTGACTTAAGGCACTTCTTCAGTGTGCAATCTTTGCTCTCTTGGGAGGCTTGAGTCGCTGGTAAGCAACAGGTAGACTGATGTTGTCCGAGGGACGCCGGCTGACCGCGGCCAGTCGGCTAGACACGATGCTATCCGAAGAACTGCTGCTGCTGAAGAAGAAGAAGAAGAGGAAGAAGAAGAGCTGAAGAAGACCGGATTTCTCGCGTCGTGTGCGGGAGACGCGCGTTGCTTGGCGACCGACTCAACAATAAGTCGAGCGTCGGTCGACTCATGACGCGGTTACGCTGATGCGCACCGCACCACACGCGGGCATTCGCGTGCGAATCGCGACTTAACTCACTCACTTATGCAGGACAGGAGACTAAAATATATCGAATTAAATTTACGATTGTCATAAGATCACTCGTACTGGGCGATTCGGAAGGTGGCATTGAGAAAACGGAGAATCAATCATTTCATCGACTACACTCCAGTTGGACTTGTATAGAATTAAAGGAGTAACTAACAGATTATTTTAGCGTTTTGATCAGCCGTTAGTAGGGTACATCAAATAAGAAACATTGCTTGAAGTGATATTTAGAATCTGTATTATTGAAATATCTATTAGTATTTTTAGTACTCCTAAATGAGCAGTGTATCACAAATGATGTTTATAAATATTTGCAAATATATAATCAATAATCATAATAATAGTCATTAATCTGTTTTACAATATGTAGTCGTAGGAAATCGTGGGCGTGGTAGACGGGAAAGTAGACAGTAGACAACAAGACCAATGGGACGAAGAAAAGGGCCAAGGGTGTGGATGGACTGGGGGCGTGGATTGCAGGATAAAGGGCAGCGTGTAACAAAGGCAACAAACGAAATACTCACGAGTCCATCGAATAGGTACAAGAATTCATATATTGCGTTAATTGCCTCACACTATTTCTGTCTCGATGCAAAAGCATCAACAACAACTGCTCCCCATTGCGATTCGTAGGCGGTGTCCCCTTTTTGTCAATCAAGCCACAGCGTAAAGGTAATTAGCTACTCGGATCTCACTTAAGCTTAGATGCCTCAATTCATTGGGTCGACTTCGCGTGCTACGTTTATGTTTTAAATGTCTATCTTCAATAGACCACAATTGTTTCCCTCTTCCACATGTTTACGTTATTTTCAACCCAACCCCTTAGAATTTATATAGTTATTCATTAATTTGATTCGAATGTTATTCTGTTCGCCAACACAAGTTAAATATTTATATAATACGAGTATATCACAAGTGATGCTGAAATCTGCATGAATCTGTCATAAAACACTGTCTTCCCCAATGTGTTATCGTTACGGACGACTAATTAGTTCTGACTCCAACGCTTTTATGTTGCTAAGCTAGAAACAGTGTTTCAGTTAATTTGTTACGCGGTACTTTTGCATTGGTTTGCATGTTTGAGCTCGCCTGATGATGGACAAGTTGCTGTTAAGTATTTAAAGCTGTTTCTTACTTACTGTCAAATGCAATGAGAGGGGTGGCTGTGGTTCATGTGTTCTTCGTGTGCGTAATGTGATTTTTAAAGTCACGCCCACAATAATAATAAATGTTGCCAATTCGTGACAATGTATACAGTACATCAATGCACATCAATTAACAATCTATTTTAAAATAATAAATCCAAATTATAAAATGCTTCAATTTGGTATACGTGGGCCTGAGCCTGAAGCCTGATCTGGTATGTTAAATACAACGTGAAATTTGCATCTTTCAATATAATTTCGATTGAACCGCTGAAGTAAATTTGCGCATCGGTAGCAACGTCTCCTCAAAATGTAACCAATTTGATTTTCCATCCCTAGGTGTTACTCCGGGCGTGACTTTGAGTGTACCTGCTATTTATACATTTTTACACCATTTTTTCTATTCATCTGTTTGATTTAATTAAAACTTTGTGCCCCAACTAAAAAACAACTAAACCGCATCTAGAAGAACATTATGCACATTTTTTTTGCATTTGTTTGAAATCCCCTACGATTATGTTCTTCTTACACGTTTCGGTTTCATTTAAAATCGTTACAAGTAGTCAGTGCTGTTCTAATCGAATAACAATTACGGTTTGCTTGTATATTGGTTATACACAATGCCTGCAAAGCTAGTGAACAAGATATATCGCTGCTAACAAACTCGTTGAAAACCCATCACAATCTTGGCTACTTTATTTCATCCTACGAGTTTAAGGATTCTGTATTGTTTGTATTTTTTTGTTTATTACTTTACTTGTGACTGGGCGGAGTTAGGCTTGGTTTCTTGGGTGCTTCTTCTCCAATTTTGCTAACTTTTTCGGGCGCTGTGTCCGCGTAATGTCTCAATAATGTCAACAGATACATATGGAAGGCACGTAATCTAACAGCAAGTTATACAATTTGTGTCAATATCGATTTTCCACGAGTGCACGAGAAATAATCTCGTGTGGTGCTAAACTTTTTCATTTCACCCGGCTAAAACACCACCACCGCCCTATCATCATGCACATTGGTTGCACGTCACTGAACGCAGTGATTAAAGAAAGAATCCACTCAAACCACACTTAAATCTAACTTAGAAGAATTTCAACGTTTTCTCTGAGTGATTAGTGTGTGCGATTTTGTCCGATTTATATGCAAATCAAGTTTCAACATTGACGCACCACCTTACGTAGATGTTGCGTTTTTTTTTTTTTTGTAACATAGTGCACACTTGCCGTAGATCTAGTTGGAAAGTTATTAACCAACGTCTGTTATTCCCAATGTAATTAGTACAGAGTCTAGGAAAGGAATTAGTCGCTGCTGTCTATCGCAACATAACATATTCGGCGATTTTTTATCCTCTTTGCTTCTGTGTGACTTTTTGCTCGACATGTTTCTGATCTGGGCGCGTTTCGCACGGACGGGTACGGCTATTACGTTATTTGTGTGTATAATTAATGATTGAACGCCACCGATCTTCGCGCAAGCGGGCAGCGGGTGCTAGAGAAAAGTGTGCGGGGATGTCACGCGCGGCGGCGGAGAAATTATTGACTACTGATACGCGTCGCGGCGGCGATGCACCGGAAATAAACCGCCATCGATTGCACATCGAGCCGAAAATCAATGGCGGCAGAGCAATAACAAACAGGTAAATAAGGCGCGTGAAACACGTTCTAAAGTGAGTTGGAAACGTAAAATGTATGCTTTCAGCACAGCGGTAAAAGTAATGAATAAAAGTCGGCACATTGATTTTAGTGCATTTCCTCTTCTCTTCTGCCCAGGATAAAGCTTTTTTGAACTTTTCACTCTAGATCAAGGTTTATATGTACATCTATTAAATTGTAATGTGTTGCTGGTTGTGTTTTATTGAGTATTTAGTGTAAATGTGGGCGTGTTTCTCTTGTGGGTGTAGTTGTGGGCGGGACTCTGCACAGCGTCGTCACGCCTCTTCTTCCCCTATCTAAAGCAATAACACACGTAAAATTCGAAAAATCACGTTTCGCGCGATAAATGTAATAGATATTTATGCAGATATCAATAATGAGTATAACAAGTGTGGCGCACGCTTCGATCTAGCTCTGTTTTCTCACTGCGGAGCCGGTGTCGATCCACCTCCTTCGCACACAAGTGCACAATGTGGGAGGTGGGTTTGGACATCCCGACCTCCGCCGACGGCTGTACAAGCGTTTCGTTACGTGTTAGGTTATATCAAAAGAAGTACGAAAACACTCAAGCCTGAGAAGGTAGATGACAACTTCGAAGCTCCTCGCGCACGGAGGGCAGCACGTTAAATGTTCGCTATTGGCCCGCCTGTCATCGAAATACTCGTCGTCATTGTCGTGAGGTTTCTACAAATAAAACAAATACCATGTCAGTTATACAGGTTTGTGATGCACAAAGTGTTGCAATGCAATTTGGTCTGGGGCACAGCAAGTGTGGCCAGTATTCGTGTCGCTGGTGTATTTAATGGCATGTAGGCTGGGGTACATAATGAGAATAAGTGTCGGCACTCGCTGCGTGTGTTCAAGAAAATGGGAGAGGGTAACGACTGTGTAGAAAACTTTGCCCCAACTTTGGAGTTAATAACAACTGCAATCAGCTAGTGTGGATTTATGAGTTGTGTGCCAATTGAAGCCAATTGAATGTCTTACCCAGGATTGGAAATGGAATTAGCCACCCCATCGGCAAAACTCTCTCTACTCATCTCGTCTGCCATGGCCACCTGGAAGTGATGACCGAAGCTGGCAAGGTCCTCGCGGAATGCTTCTGAGGCTGGAGTCTCTCCACTAGAAGTGGGTTGCAGCGGTGTCTCATCTGGCAAACTGCTCTCTGCCTCCATGTCCATTGCCTCAGCATTCTTCTCCAATGGCACAGCTTCCTCGTCTTCGTTGTAGATTTTAAAGTAGGCGAAGGTCAGGTAGATGATGGAGATAATGAATGACGGAATAGGAATGGCCATGGCGTAGACGAGATTCATATACACTTGCCACATGTCCAAGTGTGAGATGACAATGCCTGGATCCACGCGACTGTAGTAGCAGCTGAAGTTGGTGCCGATGTCCTGGTAGCGTTTCAGCCAAATGGAGCAGTTGAGCATGGGCGGATAGCCGCAACCTTTCACGTTGGGCATCAACTTAGCACCCACATAGTACCACTCAGAGTCGTTACCCATCAGCCCTGTGGGCTCTGGTTCGGCGACGTAGTAATCGTAGTCACGATCGCGATTTACTGGCGGATCGGGGGCTGCACGACGATCGCGCGGGGGTGGTGGCGTAGGTGGGTCCGTGGGCAACGCAATCAGCGAATAGTTAAAGTCGGCGGGCACGCGTCGATAGTTGACGCGCACCTGCGTGCATGTGTACGTGTCCTTGGTGCAGCCCTCGCGGCACGAGGACCACGTGCAGTTCGAGACGCCCAACCGGCGCTCGGCGTCCATCGTCACGCACCACGCCGGTCTCTCGTCAAACTCCATGAAGACGGTGGTGAACGCCGGGTCGATGACGAAAGGCACCAGAAAGAGGAAGGCGAACAACGAGAAGATGCCGAGGAGGACGAAGAAGGCGGTGATGTAGAAGAGCACCTTCTGCTTGAGCGTCTGCTCCTCGGCGCCGGGCTCCTCTTCCATGACGGCACGGGGCGGCGCGAAGGCGACACCATCGGCGGCGGCGGCGGACTCACATCGCGCGCGCGGCGCGGCGGCACCAGGCACCAGCCGATCTGCACCTTGCGAGGTCACACACGCTCACGGCACGCCGAGCTCACTGCGAGCTCGCTCGGGCACTGCGGGCGCCGCGGCGCGCGGCGCGTGTATCGATCCCACCGGCCCCCGCCAGATGGACTCGCGCGTGACGTGCCGCCACCGGCGAGGCGCCCATGTGACCTCACCGCGAAGAGACGTCCCTCGCTCCGACTGTGCCTTCGGCAGGTAAGCTTTAATATCTTGTCTTCCGCATCCAAAACCACTTGGTCCTCAACATTAGCACCTGCACAAAGAAGTGCACAATTTGCACGCATGCAAAAGGTCTTCTGATCACTCGCGAATTGTTGTTGTGATGCTTGTCGCACGAGGTCTCACGAGCTGGGCACGAGTTCGTGCGTGTGCGGCGTCCGTGTGTGCACTGCTGACGACATACGTGCATATCGATCTCGGGCCTGGCGCAGTGAAATATTGATCTTGGAATGCCGCCACCTCCGCCGCCGCGCGCATCTACCGCCACGCAGACGCCACACACGACCGCCATGCTGAGCGGCGTGCAGTGAGCCGCAGTTAGCGCCGCCGCAACCATGCCAAAGAAGAAACCCATTCCTGTGGAGGATTTGATCATCCCGCCGCAGGATGGTCGAATTTGCGGCACCATCTGCATTTGCCAGATGACCCTGGTGTTAAGCAGCGTGGCTATCGTGTATCTGACAGTGGCAGTGTACGTGCCCTCTACCCGAGCAATGAAGTATGGAATGGTGGAGGATCCGGTAATGTGTACTACGACACAAGCCAAGCAGGTGGAAGCATGTGATTGGGGATCCTGTGGTGAATGGTGTCTAAGTAAAACATCCGGTGCTTGTATGCAGATATATGTAAACCTACGCTACAACGGATCCAGTATATTACTAGCAAACTGTACAAACACAGCAAATAAAACCTGTTATGGGATAGACCAGGAGAATGCCAAAAGGAGCAGGTGCATTGCAGATGAGTGTAAGAATCTCACTGGCACTTTCAACTGCACCTCTGGTATGTGTATCAACATCACAGATGCTTTCGAGTGTACATTCAGGGATACTGATCCGCCCCTCAAGTGCTCTGGGCGCCGTGGTAAAATTGCCTGCATTGATCTTCATGGACTTTACAGCTGCAATCGAGGTACTTGTGAAAGAATTCGGACACCATACAACTGTGATCGCCGCTGTGTAGATATCCCAACCAGAAATAAAAACGTTATACTCCTTAGTGGAGATAAAGTCTATCTGTCTAATTGTCAAAGGGCACTGGTCTTAGATTCCGAAGAAGAGATATGGAATGAATCGCAGGAAAAAATAATGATGGCATCCTGTTTCAACATACTGAATGACAGTCGTGGAGTAGTTGCAGTAGATTGCGTCAATGGATCACTTTTAGAGACTAATGTCTTAACTGACCTTACCAACTTTACCTACCTAAGTTACCTGAGTGTATTCAACACAGTACCACTTGACGAAACCCGCAAAGTATGTCCACCTGAGCAAGACCTCATCATTGCAAACGACTCCAGATTGTTGATCAACCTCGAGGGATGTGTCAATACCCTAAGAGACGAGTGTAAAGAGTTTCTAAGAGTGTATGGTAAGGATGGGACTGATCATAATGCACGTGCAAGGTTCACATGCTTCTATTCGAACATTGATACCACGTCAGTGGTTGCAAGGTTTGACCTGGAGACGCAGAAATTCCAGTTTATGATTGCATCAGTGGTGCCCACGGTGTTATTCTGCGTATCCTGTGTCACTCTGGTGTTGTGCCAGAGGACAGTTGTCGTTGGAGATGACGCAAAGATGCGGTTTCAAGGCTGCGCAGCTGCTAAGGAAGCAGCTGCTGCTACTGCGGCTGCTCAAGCAGCTGGCATGGTAGAGAAGACGGGCTCCTTGAATGATCTTACTGATAGAGGCGGGGGTGGAAATGGAAATAATATTATGGCACTCTGAGATCAATCACGTAAGGACCTGCTTGGAATCATTATGTGTGATCTAGTCACATTTAGTAGTTTGGTGTTATCAATTATTTTGAAATGTTATACAGTATGCATGCATATATTGATTGCACACCGCAATTGCCACCCTCACGCCACGATTTCTTTGTTCCTGGTCCGTTCGCCACCGCTCCGCACGCTCACGCTCTCGGCACTGAAATTGATTTTCGTTGCGGTTGATTTGGAATCCGTTAGCTTGGCAAGGACGCCTGGGAGGGAGGGCAGTCAGGCTGTCAGTATGCAATATCAAGGTGTACCCCTTCTTTCTGATTGCAGTTTAAACGTTAAGAACCCGTGTAAAAAGACAAACAGTTTAGTTTTGGCTTTCCGCCATTTCCCGGCGCCGGACGGCGGCGTGCGATGCGATGCGGACGTGGAAAGTGTGTCACCCCTAGCGCATAGCGAGAGGTTATTGATCTTCCTTATTTATCAGTTGAGCGCTTGATAACTCGACATAGCATTTGGAATGTTGGTACGATAATCATATTTTTTATTGGGGCTCTCTATATGTTTCTACACAAGTTGTAAGTCAAGCAAATTATATGTATTTTCGGATTTTTTTTTAGGCGTTCCCCTGCTGCTGGATAGAGGCTGAAATAGCGACGCGCAGCGTCTACAACGCATAGGGGGGACAGCGTGCTGCAGTGCAAACTTTGCTTTAGAAATCACATAAACACAAGCCTTCAACATGGAGGAGAAACCCGAAGTGGAGATGATCTCCGTGGCCGAGTCCGCCAAGTGGTACGCGTCGCTGTGTCTCGGCACCACGGCGATCCTCTCCGTGTTCGCCTTTCTCTTTCTTATCCCGTTCGTGGTAGACCCGGCGGTGGCGGCGTTGCTCGCCGACTACGAACCGGAGCCGGTCACGTGCGTCGCCTCACGACATGTCTATGCCGAGGGTCTTCGCAACTGCTCCTGGGCATCGTGCCGTGAAGGCTGCACGCGGGAAGCAACCAGGTGCCATCAAATCTTCGTCAACTACTCTAAGGTACCGTTTCGGGATTACCGTCCTCCGGTGCCTTTGGAGTGGGACGTGGCGGATACCCGCTTCCTGGTTAATGCAGAGGGATGTGGGTACCCGCCAGGAGTAAACTGCACACGATTTGCAAAGCAGTACGGTGGAGATTCTGCTGGTACACCCTTTCCGTGTTACTATTCTAGAGTGTACCCAGATGTGGTGGTCGCGCGGTACTCGTGGGATGACACATTGCGCCACCTTATACTCTCCATTGCAATTCCGAATTTGATTTTTGTAGCATCCGTAGGAGTGCTAAGTTATTGGTACTGCCCAGGATGTGGAAGGGCCTGTCATAAATACATGCATCATTTTCCTAATGAGGATGATGATGACTACGAGGACGGTGCCTACTAGCGCAAGCTAAAAGTAAAGTAAATCTTTAACCTTTACCACATTGAATTGAACAATCTCTAAATGACATCTTCTTCCATCAGTATTAAGCGAAAATATTAGGAATCAACAAAACCACCAAAGGAGAGCAACCTATTTAAGTAGGGTAAACCTAAACTAGATTAATCAATATCGATTTGTGATAAGTACTTAGAGTTTCTCTGAACTAGTTTAGGTTAAAGTAGCGACAAATATCAAACTAAGAGTAAAACGGCGAACAAAAAAAATAACAAAACTTTTGAAATAGGAATCCTTTTGACTTACTTATTTTACTTGACTTAAATTCGACATCATCTCATCACGGGTAACCAAGTATAAAATACGACTTAGTAATATTAGACAGCTAGAGCTTTACCAATTAAAGCCTAGAAGAGATTAATTATCTACGAAATAAACAAGTAGTTATTTGAGGGTTAACTTTGGTGGTTCAAGTTTAGAATTTGACTTTTATGAATGCACAGACGAAAAGTCAATATAAAACGGGGACACAAGGGGCAATAAACATCTGCCTGATTTTGATTCTTGCATTGATAAAGCTCAAGTAAAGTGAGTTAGAAAGAGATAAATTGACATGAAGATGGCTTTTAGGGTTAACGAATTAAACAAAAGCGTTAAAGATTTACTTGCTATTCAAGTAAATTAAATTTAAGTTCTTCAAATCTTAGGAATTTGCAATAACCGGAGAGAATCTTCCGTCATAACTCTATACTGACACAGTCCAAGTCCGCTCGACAATTTGCAAGCAATCAATCAGCGTAGTAGTTAATTACTGCATTGATATGGTACAACAACTAAGTCGACAACAGCGCTTTTTAGCCAATTTACTCCACACTACTACAAAACATCCCAACAATAAAGTGTTTGCAACAAATATATTTATATTGTCCTAAGTAACTGCCTTACAAACATGACTTTAACGCGCTAGCACAAACTAATCGCTGATGCTAGAAAGCTAATTATTATGCGAGGATAAAAAATGAGATTATTACGTACTTATTCCGACGACTTAAGCCTAATTGCGTATTGGACGCAATACTACATTGAACAATTTTAACGTTTTACACTGAGGAAAACGTTGAGTAACATTGCACTGGGCTTGTGACATTGATTTGTGCTCTCTCTTTTTGAATCGGACTTTATTAAGGAACTAATTAAATTCGAACAATTTAGACAATTTGACAATTGAAAGTACATTAATCTATTTAGTGTTGACTGGAAAGACTCTATGCAAAATACGCTATAAATTTACTGAAACTTGATGAAAAATCGATGGAAGTCGATGCAAAAAATAATGCAATGCTGCAATGACATACATTTTTATATTTACTAGGTACTTAGAACACGATTGCAACAATTGTACCGGATGCAATTGTGCAGTCTATTGAAGATTATAAATACTGCTAATGATATTACTTATTAAGTACTTTCTAAGGTATGCAAAGTTACTTGGAACTTGGTTCCTTTGTGAGTTGAGTTTGAAGTTGTGTTTTCAAGTGCAGATGTTT
Organism: Ecitoglossa quadriceps; assembly: GCA_027574925.1. Lineage (NCBI taxonomy): Eukaryota > Metazoa > Arthropoda > Insecta > Coleoptera > Staphylinidae > Ecitoglossa > Ecitoglossa quadriceps. The sequence goes on from JAODGC010000004.1 coordinate 5,025,235, forward strand.
ACTATCTAATTCATTAAGATAAATATTTTATGTGTGTTCGTACAAGTTAAGAATATAATCATTATTCAGCGTTATGAATTAGTTGTAAAGCAATTTAACGCAAGATTTATTATATAAACATGATGATATCGTGGCGATATTGTAATTGCAAAGTTTCTTATCTTCTATTATTATATTGTTCAAAGAAATTAAAACCGACTTTTATTGCTATTACGTTTAGCCAACCCAAAAACGATGAATTAATTGCATTAAATGCATTTCTAAAATAATACAAATATTCTAAACTAATTGTATTTCAAT
>JAODGC010000004.1:5025634-5038619 GCA_027574925.1 Ecitoglossa quadriceps
ACCCAAAAACGATGAATTAATTGCATTAAATGCATTTCTAAAATAATACAAATATTCTAAACTAATTGTATTTCAATATTATCGTATTACTCAAAACGGCATTTTCTTCGAGAAGATTGATGTTATTGATTTCATAATTTTCCATACTCCAAAAACAATTAGAAACGAATTTCTTCGTTTGCGAGAAAATATGGAAGTAACAAGCCGAAAACTTATAATCACGTCATCGTGTTTCCTGAGCAGCAAATGTTTGCTGAAATTGATTAAAAGAAGAAAGTTGGCAAAGAAAGTTTAAGACTGAAGTAAAACCAAGACGAATGTTGAACACTTCATTATAAATATGAAATTAGATGGAAGCCAAAACGATAGTAACCCAATAGACTAACACTGGATTACTAAAAGTGCGCATGTGTGACTATGATTTTCCCCGTGTGATTTCACAATTCATGTTCAATAAGCTCTTCTACCATGATGGCACAACTTGTTCCTCACTTTCTTTAAAATTATTTTTATCTGAAACAGAAATGGAAGCAGAAATTGTATCGTTTTTTTTCTTTTTACCGCTCTCCATTCTGAGACGTCGACAGCTGTTCTTTGTAGTGATTGTAGAGATGTTTCCCACAGTTTTCCTGCTTGGCTCGTTTTCATAATGCAAACGTAGTTCAGCCTGTCAGCAATACAATTTGAGCGGATTATCTTTCTTGGTAAATAACGTTATCCTTTACCTTCCTGCTTCGCCTGCGCTTTCTTCTGGTCCAGGTTATGCCATGGTCTAGTGCATTTGCTTTACGCTTGCGATACGGTTTAATTAGAAATTTGTTCATTTTAACTGCAGAGATGGAACCATTAAACCACTCATAAGCGAAATAAAATAGCATTTAATTATGGACCTTGTAGTAATACTACTAAATGTGCCATCAAAATGAACATTCAGTTAGTGAGCATAAAATAATAATTTTCTGCTTAGAGGTTTTCATTTAAGAATGTATTTTCCGTTGTATTCCGGAAATGTTTAATTTGATTACTTTTCTTGTTAGTCCTCTAATTCCAGTAGCACTTATTTCTTAATCTTTATGAGGAGAGCCCGAAAGTGTTCAGTGAAAGCCTTCTGGAAATAATGCAAAGCAAACAAATGCTTTGCAATTTTTGCGCGCACAACGCGCCCTGAATTGTGACACAAGCGCGTGTTGTACGCGGACGCAAACAAACCATATTTGCTGCCGCCCCAATGATTGGAGCTGAGAACATTCACCCACTGCGCATGCTTACCTTCCAAACCCTCTATACAATCCCAGACATATTTCTGGTCTCCCATTCCTTTCGCACGCATTGACAGCAAACAAGTTGGGAGAGGTAGTTTGTTGTTAGTCTAAATACATCATCGGAGGCGGTAGAGGTGGTCGTAGCTTTTGAGAGGCAGTCTCAGTCTGTATTATAGCCGCGTGGTGCAAATCTGCACGCGGCCGCCGGCAGTGCGCGTTCGACTCGCGATTACTTCGCACCGTGCGCTGCCTCCGCGTCGCCGACTCATTGAAGAATACACTCCCGGCCCTCCCGGATAGTGTGACTATTGATCCCAGTCCACCCAGGACACGCAGCTGCCGGCACACGCCACTTGTTGGATGTGTTTAAACGCTGGGCAATTGTTGCGCCCGCCGCCACTGCACGCGCTACATGAGCGCGTTTGTTATTGCAACTTAATACAAGTTTGCGCAACGAGTATAAATAGCATAGATTCGGAAGCTTGAATCAGCGATCATTTGGAACGCTCAAAGTTTGACGGAGATAATTTCTGGTGGAAAAAGTAAGTTGATTGTTTATTGAATTATTTAACTTGTTTCCGTTGTTTAATTTGCGCCAATTGCTTTCTATGCGTCAGTTTGACGACAGTTGAAAAGAGTTTACAGAGTTCACACTCGTGCGTGATTCAGGCGCAAACATTTTTTGCATTTGCCAATCCATCACTGATAAATTACGGCGAACAAATGCTCGCTTGCTGTAATGTTTATCAAACTATTCAACGATGTTTGGCGCATCCTGTTTGGAAATGTGTTAATTTACAAAATTCCACCCGCTGCGCAATTGCACGCGTCTTGACATAGAATACATATTTGCGTTAATATTTAACGCAATCTGTGATATTTCAAAAATTTACTCCATCTACATTTGCATAAACAACACAAACCTATAAATCGGTATTGGATGTTACTGTCCAATTGTGTTTTCCTCTACTAGTAATAAAATTTTAAGGGGTTGAAAATGCGGCTGGTAAATTTCGTGGACAGCAACGAGGACAATCGATGTGCAAAATTATTTATGACAGGCCGGCATCCGACGCACGCCAGCGCCGGAGGTGGCGTGACCTGATCGCATTTTATTGCCACCGCCGACGTTACCTGACGGTGCGGAATCTGTGTTGGGACCGAAACGTATGTGGGGCATTATTTGCTGCGTTTAAAAAGAGTTTACAGCAAATTAAGACAAGGATCAACAACATGCTTCGAAAATTTGATTTATTCGGATGCAATAAAATGGTAAATGCAGAGAAAAAATAAATAATAGAATAATTTGGTTTCAACTTAGATTACAAATTAGGGTTGATTTATTATTCGAATTACTACTAGAAAAGAAAATAGTGTTGAATTAATGAAGCAATAATCTAATTATGGATAAGTTGTATGTATGGATAAGTAAAAAAAGCTCTAAATGCTTAAAAATTGGTTTCTGGAACAACTGTAATCATTGCCTCTTGTACAGAAATGGTAATTCTTTGATTAACACCTCAGTCAGTTTTGATTTTCTTCGGTTTCCACTTCGTTGCTCTGTTCTACCTATTTTTAAGCTCAGAAAAGCTTTATCTATGTCAGTATCAATTTATGCTTAATTTCCAATTATCCCACATAAAATATTCCAATTTTCCAATTCTTTCACCTTCATTTTCCATCTATTATTATCTCCCCCATTTCCATTCACTTGATAAATGCAATGTTTGTCTACATACAAACCACATCGTTTTTACTTTACTGATCAACTTCAATCTCAAACAGTTTCGACGCGTGATTGGGTTAAAAAATTTCATTTTATTCGGTCTCGAATGGAAATTTGCGCACACAATAGCCAACTTTGCATCGACGGCGTCGGGAAAAGTTAGCGAAGCGGCCGTGGTCCTAAGTGTATTAAAAGCTCGGGAAGTTGGCGAACTTTGTCTATTTCAATTAAAATTACCTCCGAATATGCAATTTCGACGCGCTGAGCGTCGAGAAATGGACAAAGTTTACTCTAAACACAACACTAAGTACTAGAGATGGCAAAGTGCGAAAAGTAAAAAAAACATATAATCAGGGAGTTGGTGTGTTATGGTGTGTTTAACGTAAATTTGTGACATAAAAATTTTGAAACTACGAATGCAACAATTATTCAAAGATTTTAACTCACTTTAACTTCTTGTCAGCTTAGTTTTAATCTCGTAATTTCTCAAATCCTTACCCATCAGCACGTTCCATTCTAGCGTCCGCTTATCTTATCTATACTCGACATCATTAAGTATGCAAATATCTTTAATTTAATTTTCTAGCAAAGGCAAATTTCCAGCTCAAATGCGAAAATTCCCAACACTGCATTAGAAACACTCAGAGGAAGCTTTTCTTTACTCCTTGCATTGACATAAACCACACGAATCTTATCAAATGTTGTAAAATTTCAAAACCCTTGCATTTTCTGTTCATAAAAACTCACTAATATAGACACTATCTGACTGTGCCTAGCACGAAGTAGAGTAAATTTATCTCGATGATTTGCTGCTTCTTTAATGTCTCGCGGTCGTTAATACTCAGATTCTCCACTCCATAGCCTTGATGCTTCAATTCCTTAAGCATTAGTATAGACGTTAATATTTAAAGAGTGCAGTTCCCTGAGAGAAGGAAAGTATGAACGTGGTGCTCTGCAATTTAGGCAGTAGTTAAATGCTTCAAAAAGATTTCGGAGCCGTGGCGATCAAAAGATTTCCTTGATAAGTTGAATCTATGAGTTGGTTTAGCGATTTCGAGAATGTAAAAGACTAAAAAATGAGAAAATATGTACTTAAAATATCAGAACAAAACATTTTCAAGCAAAAATATCTCTAGAAATTTAAATATTATGGAGTTTGACTTTCATATAGCAGGTTTTCCTTTGCAACAATTATATAGAAGTGAAAAATAGCGGCCATATTACCGGAAAACAACTAATAATTTACTTATTTATGTTATATTTTAGTAAAATCTGTCATAATGTCAGTAAATCCTTCATTTTGTGAAAAGAATTTCTGTTCTTTGTAAAGTTGATATTTGTTGGGGAAAATTAACAAAACAATTCTAACTAATATTACTTCTTTGTATGGTATGAGTGTTTGTACAGTAATATGTACACCTAAGCCGTATCATCATCAGCAACAAAGTAAATAAGAGAAGCAGAATGTTTAGGAGCGGCGCAATAATTTTAGTCCTGGCCGGGGAGCCAGCGAGGATCACAGGATCCTAATAATGTAGCACTGTCTTCGCCGTTCCTGTGCTTTCAACGTTGACGTACGTATTCCTGTGTATTGCAAGTCAGTGGGAATTAGTGCAATGCCATAATATATCCTTAGGACGTTGCAAATTACTAAATTTAAGGGAGTATTTATCTTTTTTTTACATTAATAAATAATAGAAGAATAATAAGGACAAAACAATAACTGTTTCATATGATAAAAAAAGAAACATATTGAAATTACGCAAATGAAAATAAAAAATGACAAAATATATGAATATTTCCACCAAAGAAAAAAAAAGAAAACACGTCACGTTTTTGCCACGCGTGTCCTACTTTACGACAATCCTTAGACCTTTCAATGTGTCTCCCCGTCTCTGGTATTCTTTTCTTTGTCACTTTTTTTTATTCTCAACGTCTATTTTCATTCCTACCTGTTCTCCTCTCAATTTCCTACTGTTGGCAACTTTTTTCTACTATTCCAGTGATACTTGCATCCGTTTTCTATCCTCACTGGAGTATGGTAATATTTGTTTTCCTTTGTTTTTCACGGGTGTGTGTTACATCTGGCTTGATTTCAATACCTATGCGCTAGTCAGCTTCGTTTGTAATTGGGGAATGGATGCCCAGGACGCGGAGAAAATCAGAACAACAATAGAAATGCGAGATGGAAAATACGGCACAACAACGTGCAATTTCTGCAAAAACTCTGCTCATTAAAATTATTGTTGGATTTCACTGTGCGTATAACAAGAGATTTCAAGTTGATTAATCGTAAATAATTATCTCATAAAATAACGAAATCAAATAAATGCACAAAGGGCGTGGTTAAAATCAAGGAAATTATTGATTTAGTTGCAAAGAAATAACTAAAGTAATTTGTTGTTAAATTATTAAAATTAAATGACACATCCAATATATTCTCTAAAACTATTAACAATTAACATAAATCAATCTTTTTAAGATTCAATTCATTTAAGTAATTTTTCACTCCCTAGATGTTCCTCTTTTAAAAATTAAATCCTTAATCATATCCACAATAAATTGAGTTTGAATATCTAACTACATAAAATTCATAATCCTTTAAGACCATCAACAATTTAATTCCACCTCTCTATTTATAATTTTCATTTGATTGACATTGACATGTCACATCTTAATAGATAATCGTCATCAGACCAACACCGAGCGTCGTCTGGCGATCTCCGGGATTGTTTAATCACCTCCAATCACAATCATAATTGCTTATCGATTGACGGCTATGGCTGCGGTGGTTGCGGTGGCGGCTTGTGCGTGACTATTTGGCGATTAGTATACAATGCACGCCGTTGGAGTATCAGTATATGTGACGTCAACTAATCTCTGGTAGAGATTTCGCCACATTTATTGGACCTGATGTCAATAATTCTTATTGTAACAATAACAATTAATACTTTGATGCGTTAATTCATTCATATACAGCTATTGGAACTGGGAGCAGCAATGAGTGGAGGTGGGCTTTAATTAATGCTGGTTTTGCTGTCAATTATCGCTAATAATAAATTTTGGTTAGAGGTGCACGAAACAATGGATTGGGATTAATTATTTATATATTTATTAGCGAAGGATATGAGAGGTTATGTATTTCATGAGTTTTAATGTTACTGAAGTCAGAACACAAAACAAATGTTAGATTATTAAAATTTCACAAAGGAAGTGAATTTTTGATAAAAACAACACCTTATATTTTATTTTAGTGTTAGCAAGTCTTGTAAAACTAAACTCATTTATACTTTTAAAGATACTAATTTTGCTGTATTCCTTGTTCAGAATTTTAATTCTTTAAATTACCAATCCATTATATTTTACTCTTTGAATAATTTTATAAATGACTCTATAAATGAAAATGCATTAATTTTGACATTATTGATTGGAGTTATTGCGTCTGCACCTTGAACCGCGCAACACCTCGCCCGCACACCCGTCAAGTCTCTGCGTCCATATTTTGAACCAGCGCAGCGCAATCTCTCATTCGCTTAACCCTAGCCCACCCGCCGAGTCTTTGCGTCCAGATTTTGAGCGGGCTCAGTTCAATCTATAGCTGGGTTGACTGTCGGACACCCGCCGAGTCTTCGTGTCCGCACTTTTAAGCAGGCCAGCTCAGTCACCCGTTTGGGTGATCCTCGCTCACCCGTTGAGCCTTTGCCTCCGCATGTTGAGCCGGCTTAGCTCAATATCCCGTCCGCATACCCACCGAGTCACCGCATCCGTACCTTGATCCGGCCCAGATCAAGGGCCGTCCCGCTCGGATGAGTGTCGCGCGTTTGCACAGTTTTCGTGTCCGCATCTTGAAAAAACTCACTTCAAAATATCGCCGCGTTAACAATCGCATACCCGCCGAGTCACCACGACCGCATTTTGAACCGGTCCAGGTCAATCTTCTTACTGTTAGGTTAGCCTAAAATAAATCACTGCACGAAATTTTATCATCCTGTTATCCAATTCTTCTAAGGAATTAAAACAACGAACGAAAAGTTGCTGCACTCGAACAACATGCTTTTATGAATTATACATTATATAAACAATAAGCAATAAATAATATAATTATAATAATGTGTGCATTACATTAATATGAAATAATCATTATACTAAATATCATAATATATTATGGATAGTTGCATTTATTGTAGCAATTAATTCCAGCTATGAATAGATTCAAAGCCGTTATCGTTATTCCACACTGTGTTGTTGTTTCTGTGCTTAAAGACACAATCAATATTACAATGTACGCAGGAATAGAATCGCTAGTTGGAATTCGATACAATTATTGACGTAAGAACCGAGCTACAGATTGATGTTTTATTAATGTGGGTAAAAAATAAGGGTAAGAGATTCAAAACGTGATTGGGAATAACTTGATGGAGTTGGAGGAAAATAGTAGGAAAAGGGAGAGAAAGATTTTAATAGAACAAGGAAACACTCAAATGGTGATTGAAATAACAATGAAGAGCATTTTTACTGTCGCGACATTTCAATTAGAAAATGGAAAATTAAAGTGTGATTGGATGTTAATATTTCATACAAAAGAGGTGGAAGATAATAAACTTTGTTGCTTATTCTAGAAACATTATTTATTTCAGAAGGGTAAATGATATAAATAGATTTTTCAAAGAAATGAAAAATATCTTTTCAGTGAATTTTCTTTCCCCTTCATACTCTTATTTTCCTTTATTCATTTTTAGTAACCACAAAATATATTTGGTGTATCTAGCATCCAATAAAACTTGAACTAAATCCACTTTCTACATGAACGTTATTGCAGTAACTTCATGTAGGACCACCGGAACTGTGAAAAGAACAGCTTGACTGAATGAAATTACCAGCGGTTACCGGCTGCGTTTTAGACCAGAAACAAACAATCCTGATCGATTTTCCCACTTGGATTTCAATTGAAAAGTAAAAATTGTTTGATTTTACTGTGTTGAAAATAAAGAATTGTAAACAAAGGACCAGTTGAAACATCATCTCAATTAAATTAATTTTCTTTGAATTTTTTCTTACAAAAATAGATTAAGTTTTTGTTAAGCATATGCTCAACATAATTTTCTTCAGTTTTCTACTGGATTTCTTTAAATTGCTGTAAGAATGTTGCCCTTAGGATTTCCGTGTTGAGCACCACAAAAAGAAAATTAGTATAGTCCACATTTTCAACGTAGGTTTCGCGTGATTTATAGCCCCGGAACAGAATCCATTCTTCATGTTTTGATTTCCACACCAAAACCATCCTACTATGGGCTTTGCTGGAGGTGCCAGTGCTCACTTTTCGCATTCGACGCTTCTAACATTCACGCTTGATTTACTTCAAAAGCTCTCATCTTGATCGTCATCATGTGTACTGAATAAGTAAAAAGGATACAAAGTTTGTCTTGTTCTAGGGTCATTAAAGTAATTTTCATAATAACTGCCAAAATGATTTTATTTGACAAAGTTTATTTCTTCTAGAGGAGACAAATCACACAAAATTAGAATTTCTTGATCTCTATGAATACCTTAAAAAGTATTTGATTCACTCAGTTTCAACATTGGTGTATGGAAACATATGAAAAATGAAGGCAATGCCATTTTTCTTTTGATGTATTTTATCTGTACCTACAGCACGATTCAGGAATTTTTTGTCCTCTTTTGCACTATAGTCAGCAAAAATAGCTGGGTTTCCTTTTTGTATGCTTCAAACCCGCCTTTGCTCTGTTTAATTCCAACTAGACCAACCACTTCTACGTTGTTCAAGGGTATTTAATGACCAGATCATGGATATCCGACAAATTGTTTTTTTTTTTTTATTTCTTTTTATTTTTATTACTAACTATTGAAAACCTAGCAAAATCCCAAACACCAACCATAAAAACCTCTAATATAAAAGTGTACACTAAAAATTTTATATTTGAAATAAAATGCAAAATATAATTTTTTAAATGGTATATGGAAATAAAGAAAAGTTTTAAAATTGGGGTGTAAACATACAAATTGGTTGGAAGATGGTGATGGTGACAGATAGTAATGATCAAGAAGTAAAAATTGCAATTTATCTTGATAGTAGGAGGAAAAAATTATAACAGAAATAACATGGTGCAAGTCTTTTTTTATTATGAGATATGTTTGGATTGATTTTTATTTCAATAGTATAATAATAAATTCTGCAATCAATTTTTTGTTGCTTAAACTAAATATTTTCATAAATTTCATTTCTGTTTGTTTTGCTTCAAACTGATTCCCAATCAATAGGATCGTAAATGAATTAAAACCACTTCAATTGTAAAATTGAAAAACAAAAGGCATCACCCACTGTCTGGCAATCGATTAAGCCACCCAGCGCATTCCAATATAATCAAAAAGCACTTTCGCATTTCGGCCCTCATCGTGCGTAAAAAGCAAACAATGAAAAAACAATTTACGGCACGTCGCAGGTCGACAGGTCAATTTTGCGCTAGGAGTGAAATCAAATGACACTTCGCGAGCTAACAAAAAAACAAAAAAAGAACAAGAACACTCAACGCAACTGAAGAAAATAAAGAAAACTCACAAAGAAAAAAAAAACGTAGTAAAAGTTTGGTATGCGACTGACAGGACACCTCTAGTGAATTAAGGTGCTTTCAGATGTTTTGTAAATATTTAAAGTTGAATTTTGTGGCAATTTTTATGGTCATTTTTCTTTTATTATTGACTATACTATGAGTACCAAGTGTGTGATGGTGTGAGGAAAACTCAAATAAATATAAAGTATGCTCAAATTTAAGAATAAAATGTAACACTGAAAAAAAAGTAAAAGAGTGAAGTAAAACTGAAAAGAAAGTGAGTGAGTTTTGGTAAAAGTTATTACTTTGAACTCCTGCGATTGACTGGCACATCATACGGTGGCATGAAAAAAGCTTTCAGGTAAAGAAGTTTGAAGTGTTTTAATGCATGAGAAATTTATGGTGGAGGGTGCCAATGGACATTATAGTAAATTACTATTTAATAAAATATTGATTGGGTTGTAAAAGTCAAAGTATCAAGATGCCAAGAATATTCAATTAGTTTACTAATACAATACATTTGTTATATGAAATCTTTGTTGAGAATAAAAGTGAAATGTAGTGTAGTGTAGAATGACTATTCTGAAATGTAGTTTGAATTAATATAAAATATCTAAAACATTCAATTTTAATGTCCAATTTCAAAATTCTCCCAATCAAATAAATAAAAATTTATTATTTAAAAATGTATCTGTTTCTTAATTTTTTAAATTTAAAATCTCAGAATAAATAAAATCCCTTGATTCTTGTTTATAGCGGTTCCCAGAATTAAATTTTGCTGTTACTTTCAAATTTCACACTTGTAATTATCGTGTCATTCAGCGATTTTTCGATCCACTAATTGAACATCGCTTCGCGTCGCTTAAAACGCGCGCATCCTGGAGGAAATGATTCCGGCGCACAATGTTGCACGCCTTGTAATTTTCTAAAAGCCAGCTCGTTTCCGACTTATGGCATCCGCCATTAAAATACTTTACGAGGTCTTTCGACGCTACTTGTGTAGTGGAAGCAGTTGATGGTGGCGGGTTTACGGGGTGGCTGCGGTTCCACCGCAATTCTACTTGACTGCTCCCACTATCTACTATCTTGTATCGACGACAGATATTGTTAGCATTCCAAACATTGTTACAAACTACAAAAGTACCACATGTTTCACTTTGCTGTAATTTTCATTCGGAACTAATGATTTAATTAGAGATTAATGATATTGACATTGCGATTGAAGTGGAACCATTTCTATTTAATTTGCCTCTATGCAGTTTATCCTGTGTTCCTGGAACTTTGGTTAATTTTATTTCGCTAAATCTCGTAACATAATTACAGCGCCCTCTTGCAGTCCTATTTTGCCTATCACCGAAACTTAGAAAGGTCTGTACGCTATTACCGTGCTTTAAGCGCATCGCGTGAACTTTGATCACGCTTTCCGACCTCATTACTAACCCTTTCTTCTATTTGTTATCATTCGCTATCCTATCAAGTCCTTGCCGCTACCGACTTTCAATTCACTTATCTTCATTCAATGTTATAACTTTTCTATATTCTCTTATTTAAAAAGGTGTAATAAAAATAATTTTAATTTGAGTCTAATTTGTTGCAGATTCTGGAGTAATGTTTGAGTAAAATCGTAAGCTCTGGATTAATTTTTAAAAAATCTTGCACTGTTTTTATTATTGGCATTTCACTTTATATAAAAACCGTGGAAATGAGTGAAATAAGTGGAAATGCGAGAAGCACGACGAAGAACACAAAGAATGACGACACGATACTGGAGATTCTCCAAGGGCACAAGACGAGCAAGTGGCCTGTGCCAAAGTTGGTGAAAATATTTGTTGCTAGTACGAAACAAGGTAAGATTATACTTGAGAAAAGATGATATTTTATCTTATTCTATATTTGAAATTAAACTCTGAGTATATCTAATATATTTCCTGGAAATTGAAATTTTTCTTTTGTTATGTTCTAAAAGTTTTCAAATATTGCCAAATTTAATTTAACAAAACTTGATCTTGTTTTTACTTCATATTCCAATTTACTTTAATTTCAAATTGATCTTTCTTGATCTACAGTTGCCAAATTGCTAATAATTGATTGGTTAACAAACAAAATATATATATCAACTTGTTACAGAAATGTATCCTCTTTAAAATCTCCCTACCCTTTGATACATTCAAGTGTTTCGAAATACCTGTCATCGTATACGCTATCAAAACCAAATCAAACAGAGGTCAACGTATACGTCCCTTACAAGCTTGATATCACTGTGATATTAATGCCATTGATCAATGTAACGTAAAAATTAAGAAAATGCTATATTTCCAGATTGAAACATTGCGGGTTCTTTTTTTTTAAATACAACCTAGTACGCAAGAGAAGAGAATGAAAACATGCGGAAACATTGCATATTTTAGATTGTATATTGAACATTTCAATACTGAAAATGTAAATGAGAATCGGTATTGATTTCGTAAATAATCACAACATTTCAGCATTTATATACCAGACAGAAAATAATTTCGAATAAATCATCTCCCATGCTCTTGCAAAAACAAACATAGAATATAATAAACCCGAGGACATCTGATACCCAGCTTGGAGTATTTCCACGGCTGGGAAATGCCGAGATGATAAAGCACCCCCGGAGCGCAGCGACGCCCAGGACGGCTGCCCGGTAATAAATAGGACGCAGTGCTAATGCCGCCTCAACCGCTGCCGCCGCGTAAAGAAGCGCTGTTTAATTATGCTTCCGGTGTTTGCGCGCGGCCACCTGCGGCATCCGGCGCTGCACGCGCTGCAACAATCGATAAATTTCGTTATTATCTCATTACACCTTTGTGCCGACCGACGTGCCGCCTTCATTATTGTAATTGATTTCAGGCCTCGCTGGGGGGTGCGCGGAAATTGTGCAACAAGATTAAGATGGTGTATAGAATAGTGAAATCGCATTTTGTCTCATTTGGATTCGATATAAAGTTAAACTAGGTTTTAGCAATTTGGAATAAAATGAATTTTTTTTGTGCATGTCCTTGGAAGTTATAACAAACTATAGTAATTTCCTCTTTGCATTACGTGCGAATGACGTTGATTTATACACTTTGTCTTTAACTACAGCGTTTGCAGCGTTGGAGAACAGTGAAAACTAAGTGCTAACTAAATTCATCTATTTTCACATCAACGCCAGCCAACACGGCTTATTACATTCTTGTAGGTGGAGTAAGTCCTTGGAAAGTTTACAAGAAAAGGCCAATTTATTTCTTGATTGACCCAGGACAGAAGTAAATACTTAAATAAATTCAGCTTCTAATTACAAGCACCTGAACAAAAAAAAGTTTGAAAATATGAATAATGATTATTTGTTGTACTATTATTTGTTGGTAGAACCTTGAACGTTATCGGCTTGTTGTCTTCTTCAATAAATAATTCTAGTTCTA
>JAODGC010000004.1:5038719-5073640 GCA_027574925.1 Ecitoglossa quadriceps
TGTTGTACTATTATTTGTTGGTAGAACCTTGAACGTTATCGGCTTGTTGTCTTCTTCAATAAATAATTCTAGTTCTAACAATAAATAATCAATATAAATATATATATATATATATATGTATATCAACCTAATAAATACTAAACACTTTATGACCGCACTGAACGATATACTAAACATGAATAATGGATTTTTTTTGCAAATATATTACATAAACTACCAGCTGCTTTTGAGACGTGGTTTTGTGAGAATATATATTATTAAATATATTCTCAACAGGACTTAAACCAGCGTCTTCAAGTCGCAAAGCAGAGTAATACATTGGACTAATTACTTTCCCTTTAGTAATTATGTAAATTACTATTAAAAATGCAATAAAAAATTAGAGAGAAGTGTTATTTTCACGTAGGCACTTCGTCGAACAAACGCGGTTTATGTCATCCCCACCACTAAAAGGAGTATATATAAATGCGATACTAGGGCCCCTGGAGCACAGTCTTACTCTTGACTTCCAAAAAGACAAACCTACGCGCATGCACGAATTTCTGTCAAGTTAATTAAATCACAAGTTAAATTGTCTTTCTCTACTTCAATTACTCGTCAAATAAAATGTTGATATTCTTAAAAATAAAAAGCCAATATAATAGTTACTTTTATGAATATACCATAAACCATTAATTAAATTAAATCACGAAAAATATAGGGCCTATCTATATTATAGATATAATGTTTTTATTAAAAAAATATAATAAAAGGTAATAATAACAGCGACGATGATGATGATGCTGAATATCGTTAAAAAACTGCTTTTAATACATTTCTTTCTCGTACAACCAAATCTAGGTTGTTGCGATGAAAATTTATTATGCATTTATTTTTATTGCCATTAAACTCTTTTAATTCTCGAGTGACATTTTAACGCCGATAAAAATGAAATCGATACTATCACAGGCAGAGAAGTGACCTGCAGTCAGTCAACAAAGCAATGATTTAATTTGGTAGTTAAAAGCATAAAATGTCATGTATTTCCCTAGATAACTTTTTAAAAATTAGGGAATCAAGATAAATGTTTAACAAATAAAATTTCTTTTTGTCTTTCTTTTTGATTTCAGCTCCTTATTTAAACAAAAATAGATAAAGCTCCCACAAATGTGTTTCATTATTTCACTATGTTTTGGATTAATGTTTCAGGCTATTCTATTTTTTTATTTCCCGGTGCCATGTTTCACTCGCTAAGTTTTCGTCTTATTCCTTACTGGCTTGCGTAAAACTGAATAAACCCATCGTTGTCGAGGCTTGTTGGTTCTCTGATGCTGTACTCCTGTGCTTAGTGCTTACCCTTCGCTCTCAATACTCTTCGCGACGAGGAAAACATTTTGTGTAGAGCTTTTCTTTTTTGCTTCCGACATGAAGCTTAATCTTATGTTGCACTTACTCACAAAACAGATGCTTTTAGCTTTCTAGAGAAGAATGTAAAACAGCGAAAACAATGGTAAAACATAAAGAACAAGAATCAATGCTGGGAAGACCAAATATCAATGTTTGAATGTGAAGAATAAATATTTAATGCCCATTTTAAACTGTAAAACCAACAAGAAAATCAATCGATAACGTTATATTAGTAAAATAATGTGATTTTGTTGTATCGTTTTATAGTGAAGTTTTGTTATGTTGTATTATCCCAAAATTAAATACGGAATTTTTGACCTTAAAGCTTGTAAAATTGTTACTTGAAAACGCAAGTTCAATCTATTTTTGCAATATTTTTTAGTATACAACATCTAAATAGTTCAATAAATAGAAATAATTAACTAGATTCAAAATTGTGTTTGGCCAATATTTGTAAACCTTCTCAAAATCTCTACTGCAATTTATTCCATTTTTGAGGGAACTTCAAATTATTTTACCTTACTTAAAATAAAATACCAACTCTATTCTAAATTATTTAAGCATTGTTGCACTCTAAAAGCACAAATTAGACAGTGGATACGCAGGTGATTAGATTAGTAACTGATGTCTCTCCAACACAGAAACAACCAGCTCACAATTGGGTTAACACTACACAAATAATAAAATGAACAAAGCCATCGCGAAAACTACCAATTGCCAACTACCCTAAAAGTTTATGCACGACGTACATTCCAACTTTGACTGGCTGCCACTCTACACCAAAATCCCGAAGCTGGTTTTAATGGAGTTGGAAGGAATTAGACCAATTTAACTCGTAGATTGACATAAATTGAATGTGGCGCTTAAGTAATTGATATCTTAAAACGATTCCATTTTATGTAATTCCATCCAAATTGAATTTCATTTTGTCAATAAAATATATAAATTCCATATCCTCCTGCAGAAGTAAATAAATCAGCACATGGCAACCCTACAGATTACACTTTACCTAAGCACGCGTTGAACTGACACATTTTCCCATCAAGCCTTCGAGATATTGTGGAATATATTCAGTGCCAGTGATCTGCAATGAAAAGGGATGAACGCAATGCAAAGTTACACGGTTGGGACAAGATACGGTTTGGATAAGGAAAGAACGGTAAAGGATAAGACTGTATTTTCTGTATCCCTTAGGTTGGTCACATTGCTTTACCTGGGATGGTTTAGATGACACTCTAAGCTTTGCTAAATTAGTCGACAGGACCGTTAACGAAACCAAACAACTGCATTTAAAACTAACTCTTTCTATAAATTGACTAGACTCAAATAAAATTTAATTTTTTTTTTTCAAGACCTAGCCGTAAACAAATAAACCTGTGATTGGTGATAAATTTAAGAGCATGCTTTAAGATATGACTAATAATTCTCCACGTCAAAGAGTTTTGATTTAATTTATCATCTCAGTTCCAAAGCATCCATTCATAATCCAATTTCGTGCTGACTTAACAGATCATGTAATCGAATCAAATATGTTATGCTCACACGCGTTTAAACTAATTCCACTTGCCGCATACAAAAGGCCACAATGCGTAATCGTTTGGTGTCCGCATTTTTGTTAACCAAAACAATTTGAGTTGCAGACTTTGTCGACGAGCGGAAACTGCTACTGGAGTTTGTTGGGCCGGAATTGCAAATTGTTTGCAATGAATATCAAATTGAAGTAAGTTCCGTACCATACGGGGAGTTAATTGCGAGATTTATGAGTGCCATTAATAAATCTATTGATTTCCGAAGGTGGAAATTGTTGATATGCATTATGGTGCAAGTGATGCCGACATTTACGATCCGGCACTTCAAGAGAATCATTTCGATGAAATACGAGAGTGCCATCAAGTTTCAAGAGGATGTTTCTTCATGGTAAGCAGTAGAATTTTCTCCCATTGAACCAGTAATAGTTTGTTACTGCGTATTAGGTCCTAATTGGAAATAAATACTCACCATGCGTAATACCCTATCGCATTGAGGCTGATTTAGTCTCAGCCATCTTGCAGACTCCTAATGCTATCATAGAAGAATGGTACACTCCAAATGGAAATGAATTCGTACTCAAAAGTGACTACAAGTAAGCTGATATTGATTCTAAATCGAATCCAAACGTTTTATCAATTTTGCACCAATTTAAAAGGAAATTAAGCAATGACGAGTGGAAACCCATTGCTGACACATTGAGAGACGCGTTAAACGAAGCAATAAACCGATTGGACGCCACCGCACGTCGGAAGTACATCTCGCTGACGCAATCGATCGTCGAACGACAATTCCACCACGCTATCGGTATTTCCACCGCATTAAATTTAAAAAATATATACTGCATGACAACATCTTTCTATTTTGTGATGTAGGATTGGCGCCTGGCACCTCTCATCGAGTTCTTGCCGTTCTAAGGGATTTCGAACTTCCAACGGAAAGGCCTATCGAAGATCGATTTCTTGTAAGTTGCGTTTAACTTAGTCGTTTGCCCTTTCATAGAGTTAATAACTGTTCTTTCCTGTGATTTGTATGATATTGTTTGTATTGAAGGAAATTCAAGGAGAAAGCACCGACGGAAATTGCGTGATGAAAATGACTGCTTTCCAAAAGGTTGTAGAAACGTTGATACCGGATGACAACAGACATTATTTTAAGTAAGTCCAACTATAAGTTTTGCAAAAATTGATTACGCTTAACTATGACTAACAATGTTTAACTAACCTAACATTTTTATTTTTATTTCCCCCAGAGTACCATGGAAGATTGGAGGTCTTGATCAAGAGCATTCTGCACATGAATCTTATCTCAACAAATTTAAAAACGCTATTCTTAACAAACTACAAATCCTCATTATGAAGTCTATGGAGGAGGAACCTGATCTCAAATCGCGAAAGAAAATTGTCGAAGAAAATTTCCAAGAAAATATCACTCACCTTACACTCAATCACTTCCAAGAACCCGATGTTGACTTCTTCCAATCTGACATCCTTGATAGGATCAAAACCATCGTTCGTAACTCTGCACAAACGCGTCATAATCCGATTATTATCTATGGCAACGCCGGCTCAGGGAAAACGTCGTTGATCAAAACTATTTATATTCAATTTGAAACTTGGTTCTCTTCTAAACTGCTGCGAATAATTCGTTTTGTTACGGCAACCCCCCGATCGTCTTACAATTTGGAGCTCCTCAGAGTAATATGTCAACAGATTTGCATTGCTTTGAAGCTACCAGATGGTTTTCTGCCAAAAGATGCATCATTTGATCCTTTGTATATTAACAACTGGTTTCAAAGACTGTTACGGATGTTTGAAGACATGAATCTGGTGTTGGTTATTTTCCTAGATGACTTGCATTTGTTGAACCCATTGGATTCTGATGTGGTGTCTGCATTAAGTTGGTTACCAGTAAGTCTACCTAAAAATTGTTATTTGATATGTACGAGTGGCGTGAAATTGGATGAAATGAGGATGACCCCAGTACAGAAAGAAAAGATGAAGGGCGTAGATTGTTATATAGAGTTACCTTCTGCCCAAGGATTCCAGAACCAATTAGAAGAAACATTCTCAGCATTAGAGAAAGCATTTGGAGTTCCGGCTATCAGCAGATTGTCTTCCTTTATCACCTGCTCGGAATATGGTCTGACTGAGACGGAACTTTTGGAAATGTTAATGCCCACAAGCAATGTAAGCTCAGATTCTATCATTTCCTTAGAAAATGCTGATTTTAACTTCTCTACGTTGTGTTCAGTCAGAAAGAGAATGAGTAAGTGAAACTACCTCAATAACCCGTTACTTTCTGTTTTCAAATGCTTTCAATTTAAGGTGATCTATGTTTTCAAAAAACTATGAGTGGAAAACTTTTGATCCAATGGCGCCATCACAATATTAAAGACTTTTCTCGACGTAGATACCTCACCTCCCAGGAACAACAAAAGAATATCCACGCAGAGATTGCCAATATGTTCTTTTCAGAATTTTGTGATGAAGAAAGAAGTGAATCTGATGATGAACCAGGTTGGGATACATAGAATTTTATGTTTATAAGGAAAATAATTTTAAACTGTTTTTTTATAGCCCCACTTCCATCTGATATCAAAGAAACTCCTTTCCAATCAACTCTATATAGTGATGTCACTTACAGTCTACGCCATGTTGAGGAGTCCTGGTTGCACCTTCTTAAAGCTGGGGATGTTCTTAAACTGAAAACTTTGACCATGTGTAATTTTGATTTTATGTTAGCTGCTGTAAGTTACCGTTTTATCAACAAAACAAAATTATTAAATTTCTAAATGATTATTGCAGGTCCATACCATCTCAGTCAGCTACCTTCGCTGCATCATAGAACATGTCCGTTGTTATCTTCTTGACCGAGAAATAGAACTCATCTATAATGCAATCCGTAAAGCAACTGACATTCTCACAAGAGATACCTATCAACTCGGAACCCAGATAATTACCTGGTTACGCCCAGTCATCGAAAAATCCGGTACTGGTCTTCTCAACAGCTTGGTCATTGCCGCCATGGCATGGTGTGATGGTTTCACTCTTCCCCTTGTAGTTCCTTTGACGGACTGGGTCCAGCCAACTCTTCCTGCTCAAATTAAAACAGTCAATACTCCAGGAGTCCGATTAATTGAGTCTACCCCAAACGGGCAGCATGTGATTTGCTGTCCAGCTAATGAACCACAACTGTGGCACATTATGAGCAATACTTTAGTTCACACCTTCAAGGGTCACACTGGCATGGTAGTCTGCATGGCAGTTACAAAACAGTCCCAGTATTTTCTAACAGGGTCAGAAGATTTAAGTATCATAGTCTGGGATCTTAGGGCTTTAACTTTGATTCTGAGAATAGTTGAACACATTGCTCCGGTGCTTTGCATTACAAGTGCATTGAACAACTCGGTTATTGTCAGTGGAGGTGAGGATAGTAGTATTATTATTTCATCCTTGGGTAAAGGAAAGGTGGTGATGAAGATTGATCATCACCGCGGACCAGTAACAGCAGTTAAGGTGACCTCAGCTGGGGATGTGTTAGTATCAGGCAGTCATGATACCACTGTTTGTTTATGGTCGTTGGAATCTTTCACGGTTCTGAACACAATCCAGCTACAGTCACCAGTTCGAATGATTGATGTGTCCAGCGACTCAGTGTTTTTACTCACGGCATGTTTGGATAATAATCTGTATCTCCGGACGTTGGCAACTGGAACAGAGTTACATAGTTTGAGCGAGCATAAATCTAGAGTAAGTCAACATAGCCATAACTTTGTAACACTAAGATGTTAAGTGAGAAGAAAACCACAATGCTGACTTTATTTCAAGGTGAAATCAATTTGTCTGGCTCAGGACAGTTGCCGTGCGGTGGTGGGTTGTACAGATGGAAAGGTTTACATCTACGATGTTCACAGTGGGAAACTAGCGATGACTTTTACAGGCCAACAAGGAGAAGTATCAGCTGTAAGGATAACAGAAAAAGATGATTTTCTTTTAACAGCAGGTAAGTATTTCTAGAATAATTGCTAGAAGGTTTGTTTTAAAGTAAAAGTATTTCAGGTGGTAATAAAGTTTTGTTCTACCCATTTCGATCTGATGATAACGTCCGAAACCTTCTAAAACTAAAAAAATCAGCCCATCATCTTCTTCCACATACTGGATATATAACTTGCGTAGACATTGCTAGGGATGGTTTAGTGTCCGCAACTGGAGCTAGTGATAACCTTGTCAACGTTTGGCAGTTGAACACTCATGATCTTCTTCTCACTTTGAATTCTCATTCTGCAGCCATTACTGATGTCAGTTTTGCTCCCAATACTTTATTTGTAGCTTCGTCTTCAGAGGATAAAACTGTTAAAGTGTGGGGGTTGACGTTGGGGTCTTTAGTAGCTACTTTCAAAGTATTTTATTATTTACACCTACCATACAAAAGTTATTAATTAATATAACATTTCTAGGGCCATCAAGCACCTGTTTCAACCGTAATGGTCATGATGGATTCAACAAGAATTATCTCCAGCGATCGTAACGATAGCCTCTGTATCTGGCTAGCGGACAACGGAAACCTCCTTCAATCAGTCACAGGTCCATCCAACTTAGTGAGCGTGACCAATAACATGAAATATGCAGTTTGTACCAATGCAGGGACGACTTTGAAAATCTGGTCTCTAGTAAAAGATGACGAAAAGTATACCGTGTCTCATTCTGAAGAAATCACTTGTTTTGTCATTACGATGGATTCCTTACATGTTATAACTGGATCTAGAGATATGTCCATAAAAGTGTGGCAAGCTTCAGGTGGGAAACTCTCGCAGGTTCTAATCGGTCACACAGATGCAGTGACGTGCGTAGCAGTCTCCGCTGCTGATAAAAACATAGTCATAAGCGGGTCCTGTGATTGCAATCTCATTGTCTGGGACATCAATACAGGAGCTGATTTACATATTTTGTCAGCCCACCTAAGTTATATCACGTGTGTGAAATGTAGTGGAGATGGCACCATTGCCATTTCAGGATCAGATGACAAAAGTATTGTTATCTGGGATACGAAGAGAGGTCTGCCGTTGACTTCTTTGCAAATGCATGCGTGTATAATGAGGGTAGAACCTTCTTCGGATCTGTCAAGAATTTCGGTTATGTTGAAAGATACTCAATACATGGCAATTATTTGTTTGCATAATACTCCCGCAAAGTATGTTAAATTGCCTACTTATTGTGCCCCTGAAAAGGATATTATTGAAAGTAAGATATCACTATTTTGCTGGTTCTTTTGAATTTTTCTTCTTGTGTAATTAATCTAAAAATATTTCATTTTAGACCCTTCGAAAACGGCACCTAAAAGACAACTCCGTCGTCTGCTCAAGAAAGAAGTTTCATTGGACACGTACACCTGGCAGAAGAAGTATGCCCATTTGACTTCAAATTTAGTGATACCAGCTGTAGATGAACGATTTAAAAGGAGATTCTCGGTTTCCGCTAGTATGGAGGAGATATCAAAGATACCACAAAAAGAAGGACAGGTAGAAATTTGTTAGATTAATTCAGATGCAACAGACGTGACAAGTGATAATTTTGCAGAGTGAATTGCCTAATAAACAGGGTTCTCTTGCTCAGAGTCAACATTTTGACCAATTGGAGGCTTTATGGAATAGAAGGTCACCTCCCAGGCGTAAATTACAACAGGTAGCTATAAAACCCACAAGTAAATACCTGATTAAACAACATTATGTTTTCTAGTCCTTGTCTAAACAATCATCCTTAGCTGAATCTCAAATCGACTCTTCAGATGAAGACCAATTCAATGAAAGTGGTCCATGCTCGATCTCAAAGCGATAGATTGACTTCCCAAAGGCATCTCTTACTCTTCAAGCCATAATTGAGTTTCTTACTTTTGTAAAAATACTTTTACAACCCTAAGAATAATTTTTTACTCCACTTTTATCTACCCGTGTACCATGTTCCTGCTTTTGTTACTTTGTATGTTTATTTTGAAAGAGGTACTTATAAATATAACGTAGATTTAAGCATAGAGAGACAATCGATGAACCAACAACCAAATAAAACTAGGACACAATCAACAAAACAATATTAACTGTTAGTGTATTGCAATATTTACGTATTTCACAACTGGATGTTGCACCGTGAGTTGACTATGTGACAAGCAATTAATGTAGGAGACAGAATTTAATATAGTGGACTTAATTTAATAGCAAGGAAAGTTTGTAGCATAAATTAACTGGTTACATGGATGTTATTTTATTTTCTATCTCTCTTATGCTGTGATGTACACTAAATTTATGAAGATATTCTAGTCTACGAAAGATTAAAATTATGATGAAAACAACTATTCATTGTATTGCCGTTGAAAGAATGTTAAAGCAAAAAATTGAATAAAATACGGCACATCTTGTGAAGATTATATCCTGATAAATATTATCACACTCTTTACTGTAAGAAAAATGGATGAAAATAAAATGTTGTTTATAAAAAGCTACTTATTTACTGTTACCTTCGCCTAATTATATATATTTGTTTGTGTATGGCATTAAGTATGCATTTAGTTATTTGAGACGGGATTCTGAGGAAGTTCCAACCCACCTTATCCGCATTTAGACCGAAATGTATCATTGTATTGTGCAAACTGATGAATTTGTATCATGCGCATGCACTCTTCTTCTCACCACCGATTGTACTAGTTTATTAGCAGATAGCTCCACTTGCAATACCGTATTCTGTTTTTCCTTCTGGATTTCCTTCAAAGGAATCCCAATATATTTACCTACCAACTCCATAAAACAAGATGTTGTAGCTTCACCTGTTTTAGCTGATGTTATAAAACTATAAAATGAATGATCCTTGATAAATTGTTTGGTTTTATCTAGACGAACGCAGCGTTGATGTTCCATGTCACATTTATTCCCGATTATTGCTGTTAACGGAGGGCTTGTAATAAGAGCAGCTATAGCGTCAATCCAGGAAGTGAGAAGATCAAAGGAGTCGCTGTTTGTTATATCGTAGACCATGACAATCATCTTAAAAAAATAAATTGTTTTCAGGTTTGAAAAATATACTATGCTGACTAATGAGAGCTAAATTAATTGATATTTTCAAAATTATGGGCATAAATAGGGTTTGCATGAAATGGTAAACTGCGCATGCGCGAAGTTAAATGTCCCGCGTAAAAAATCGAATGGAAAAATTAAACTCGTGCATGCATCGCACAAGTTAGTTGTGTCTTAGAATGCATACAATTGCAAATATATTTCTATATATTACATGTAAAATTAAACCAATTAGCTGAAAACAAAAGTAAAACCAAGAGTATGGTTACTTTTGAACGCATTCAGCCTGCCACTTTTTCCTACTTACATCAGCTTTGAACAAGTACTTATCCAGCATATGTGCTTTCCTTCCCGTTCCAGCAATATCAGTCATTTTTAAAACCACATCTTGCTTATGCCCATTCGCGACTGGTAGTATTAATCGTTTAAGATAGAAATCAGCACCAGTTGTTGGAATATATTGGCGCAGATAATCATCAAAACAGAAGCGACGTATCAGACTAGTCTAAAAATATTGCCATTACACTTATGAACCTATGAATTATTCTTTTGTCAATTGTAGCACTGACTTTTCCTACATTTGGCTCCCCAACAAAAACCACATTCACATGCTGCACGGGTGTATCATCCTCCTCAGAGTCAGACATAGTGAATTACAATTCACCAATGCACTCCCGCAGGATTTGCATTACTCAGATCTCAACTTAGCATATTCTTTTGAATTGCTTGAGTATATAAACCGATGGATGTCCAGAAAGAGTACACAGTTGTTTTTGTTTAACTGTCCTGACAACAACAACCTTTGAAGATGATCTCCAAGTGCTTTGCTTTCTTCGTAGTTCTTCTTGCATTGGGTCAACTGCTGCAAGCTTGTCTCATCACCAACTGTCCACGGGGTGGGAAAAGAAGTGGAAAGTTCCTCCAGGAAGCAAATGTGAAGCCTGTAAGTATTCAAATCATTTTTGTACTAATAACTTGATTTAAATCGGATGCTTGTGAATTCCAGTGCATATCGTGTGGTCCTGGACACAGTGGTCAATGCTTTGGACCTAATATTTGCTGTGGACCTTTTGGGTGTCTCATGAGCACACCAGAAACAGTTAGATGCCAACGGGATGGAATGTTTTTAGAGCATGAACCATGCATTGCTGGAAGTACCACATGCCGACGAGGGAGTGGAAGATGTGCTGCTGATGGTGTTTGTTGCTCACAAGGTATAAAAACTAACCTCAAAATAAACCTATTCCTTGTACTAATGTGTTTACTTTATTTTAACAGATTCCTGCATTGCTGATAAATTCTGTTCTGTGTCTATTGAAACTCGTTACGATGTCTACAACTTTGTTAATCCCGAATACACTTCTTAGACTATTTTTCAAACCAATTGTATTAAGGCATTTGATCAGCCATTTTTGTGCATTACAAGAAATTATGCTATGATTGTGTAGTTAAATCTCTTCAATAAAACTCACCTGCAATTTAACTCCAACTTCGTTTATATTTTAGCCTTGTTTTAGTGCAAAGAGAATTATTGAGTCGGCAATGAGGGTCCATCGTCAAGTTAAACTACCAACCAATGCTGGGGGCGGCGCACGACAAAATATGCTAATGTGTTGCCAATAGTAACAAATATACAAACACCGATTGAAAACGCACAGTTGAAAGACTTTCATGCAAAACATCTGCAATGTATGAGCTCGTTTTTCAATGCATTATCGAAGGAAATTATATTTTCTTAAAAGATACAATTAGAAAGAAGTTAAAAACAGCTAAACATAAATATTGATAAGTGAAGCTTGAGAAACGATGTGAGGTATTTTCTAAGCATTTTGATTTGTCTTTACTTGGTTTGAAGCCTCTAATACAAGTGCATTTGGATTTTTCACAAAGAGTGTCCTGCATACAAACTGCTGGATGTGTACAGTAATCACCAATTTCTAAACAGAAACAAAATAATCAACTAAAATTGAAGCCAATATGTTGTAGAATGTTAAAGTAAATAAAGTATAACCTGCTAAGATTTAAACCTATTATGTTTGCAACAAAAATATAATCAATATATTATTCGATACTTACTTGTGGCAATTCGTAAACAATTTCCTTTCACATTAACAAAGCCTTTATCGCATCTACATCGATTTTGAATAGCTGAAACCGGCATACACGAAGAGTTCCATTTGTGTATACATTGTTCATTTATTAGGCATACATCATCAACATTCACTTCTATTTTTGACAGTAGTAGCAATATTGGTAACATTAATGAAGTGATTTTTTTTCTTTTTTAAGTTGACTTACCTTTATAACAATCGTATTTATATGGAACGTATTTAGCCTCACATTTGCAAAGTCCAGTTTTCTTATCACAAACTGAATTTTCTACTACAGTACAACCAACCTCCTTCGAACACTCACCACCAATTTTTGGCATACACGCATTCCCAACTGATTCATATTCTGGGGCACAAACGCATTGGTTGTAGGTGGCATCACATATCTCATGAGTGTTACAATCCGTATCATACAAACAACTCACTATGAAAAAAAGAAAACTAATTAACGTCTAAACAAATTAGAAAATATGAATGTTTTTGTCAAAGTCACTACCTACCTTCACACATAAAATCATTATTAATTTTATATCCTTTCTCACATCTGCAAAACTTGTCAACTTTGTTACAAACATAATGGGATCCCAGCATTCTGCAAGACTCGTCATTATTACAATGTAAGTCGTTGCCAATTTGATGGGCAGTAACACGACAGAGTTGATTATGAGCACTGTAGTGATTGCCTACCGCACAGGAACAAACTCCGTTCTCACAGATAGATGTACTGCCGCATTCTGATTTGTTAGTGCAGGCATTACCAAGCTCCGAAATGCAGGTCTTTTTACCAGCGATGGCTTTTAGGAAGTAACCACTTCGGCATTGACATGTACGGGAAACTGGGGAGCAGACAGCGTGAGGGTCTTTGCAAGATTCACCAGGATGACAAGGATCATTCAGAATTACATTATAGAGGTAATTTTCTAGATCAACCAAATATGGTTTCTCAATTGTTGTAAAGTTGGAGAGATGTGAAAAGGTTTGAGTTGAAAAACTGCATAATTTGTTGTCACAAATGGCTCCTTTATCTTTACAGTCCAGGGATAATGCGCAGGTCTCCCCTATCTCTAATTTAAACATAAATAATATCAGATTGATTTTTAGATACTTTGATATTTTGTCAGGTAATATTTTTCGAGAAAATAAGGAAACACAAGATTGGCGGACAAGATCACGCTGTTTTTTTTTTGTTAAAAAAAGAATATTTGCTGAGAAAATATCTTAAAAATAGAGTTTAAAATTGACCATTGGTCCACCTGCATACTAACTAAGAATACCTACTTAATTTTTTTCTACAATCAAATCCAGCTCTATCGTAATATCCTTCCGCACATTGACAAGTCTCTTTCTTACACACTCTCGAATGATAATCCAAGCCATCAAAACACTGATCATTATTTGAACAGCCTCCATTGTTTCTCAATCTCTTTATGCATTTTTTCTTCAAATATACATATCCATCAGCACACAGACACCTTCCTTCCTTACAAAATACTGGCCCATTGATTAGTGCACACTGAGCATCAATTTGACAAGATGCTGTTACTGTAGCAGCCACTGCAAAGAAAATTCTGCGCGTTGTCTACTGATTCGCGAAGCAGAGGTACTTACATTTAATGCATTTAGTTCCATCTTCATTAAAAATTAAACCAGCTGGACATTGACAAAACTGGTTAATGCATTTTGATTTATCCAGGCATGACTCATCCGTATCACATTCAATTGCAGTTGATGTGACTTTCGCTATGCAATCAAAATTATGAAAATATCTGGTAGTAATTTAAACACCTATGATGACTTACCAACAAAACATGATAGGAAATAAATTATTATCAAGTTCATCTTTATTTGATTAATCACAAACAACTACGGTCAAATTATGTTGATGACTGTATTTATGAAGCCACATGATTTATGCTTTATTGGACTTAGATAAGATAATTAAGAAGTATTGAGACATTCAAGTGGTGATTAGGAACTCAGCGAGTGCGCATTATTTCAAATGGTAACTTTTATTAAATAACAATGTAGACAGTCAGATTTTCAAGCGGTAGTCAAACTTTTTATCTCCTCTATGCAAGAGGCAAGCTCTAAGTCTATTTTGAATCTGGACCATGTCTGTATAAGGAGCTGCTAGTACCTTCAAATGAATATCTAAAATGTTTCCGAATAAAACCCTGGCTTCTTCAAAATGCCCACTAGAAATAAGTTCCTCAGCTTTGTTTGTTTTTGGTTCCAAAGGCTGAAATCCCAATACTATCAGAAAAATTCTTAAAATATCCACAAAGAGTTACCATTAAGATAGTCAACACCGGAAGTAGGTTTTTATCCCTATCACACTTTGGACATGTAACTGATGGTGTTGGGATATCTTTACTTGTTGGAATGACTCCTCCACAGTCACAAACAACGCGTAATATTCCTTGATCAAAATCCTTAAACAAGGGCCAGTCCTCCACACAAGCCTGGCAGATACAATTGAACCGGTAGCTAGAAACCATCTTGGAAATGCGTTCAGATTTAGGTGTAGACATGTAAAGAGGACCATAATTTTCATAAACGATTTCTCCGGCTTTGATTGGTTTAATTGAGCGAAGGACCATAGTGTTTCTGATATTGTACCTACAGAAAAATTCATTATCAATAGAATTTCACCAAAAAAGAAAATACCTTATAACAGATGGATCACAAGAATGATTAAACAATGCTAATGTTGGGTAGATTCCTGCCCCAATATGACCTGTTTGATGCCATTGGTTGTACATAGCACTATACCCCATTTTATCATCAGTAACATTTTGCAATTCAAAAATTTCATGTGCATTGAACCTCAGTATCTGTAAATATTTCAAGAGTGACCTTCCAATAAAAATTTCATCCTCAGATAGATCACTTCCTTTGACTCCAAAATAATCAGTTTTTCTTAAGAGTTTCAATAAAAGGATCGCCATAAAAGTCAAATGCCACATATCTTCTGAATCCCTAGCATCCACATGCCTAACCAACCTTGATACATTATAATAGTCCTCTGTTTTGTAAATAACAACATTTCTTTCTTCACTGGCATAAGATTCTTCTTTGATGACCTGTTGTAAAGACCTCTGAGTCACCATCCTTAATGCAAGAAGGTTGTTAACAGATACTCCAGAGTCACACAAAGTTAACAAAATGGAGCACTCATGTTGATGGTAGGTCTTTGCTAATTCCAGGCACTTCAAACTGCAGTAGACTGCTTGGCAACAAGTTGAACATGCATGGATCTGATTGGTTGATATCGCACAATGTCCACAGTTGGTCTTACAGACGTCGCCAGAAATAATAGAAGCGTAAGGCTTTTCAACAGCAATAATTTCCCCAGATTTAATATCTTCTTTTGCAATGATATATCTACCAAAGACATCACTTTTTGTGACTCCCACTTTACTGGAGAGGGCTGGATAGCATAAGTTTTTGGAGGACCAAGTTAACTCTTCCTGCAGAGGTAGTGTTATACTGCCATCTTCTTCCAACTCAATGACATCTGCATAAGCTGAGTTGTAGAGCGCATCAAGGGCTTTCTTTTCACGCGCTTTGATTTTATTGGGGCTAGGGTGATGTCCGTATTGTTTAAGATAAGCCACATCTTGTAAAACCTTGTGGTATTCTCCATTATCAAAGAAAACAGCACTGCGATTGGCGATTAAAATGGCATATAGTTTCTGTCCTTCCACTGTAATCAGTTTACTTAATACAACTATGATTTTTTGTTAAAAAAAAAGTACTCACCATAGTCCTGGGGGCATCTCGTAATTGCCTCGTTGTAAACACTAATAGCTTGGAAATTGCTCCGCTGTTGAAAAAGTTTATTTCCGCTTATTTTCAACGCTTCCGCTCGGTCGTAGTCCTTTAGGGTCCAAGAGGCCAAGTTAAATTTAACTTCCTCTGCCACTTCAAACATGAATTTGATTCTGGAGGCATCGTCAGTTAATGATCCAAATTGTTCGGTTTTATCTTTGCCTAATTTTTGCACGATTTCAGAGCAATAGGTTAGAAATTTTGGTTTGGCCATATTCGAAACAGTGAAGATGAGAGGACTCTAAGCCGCTTCAGAAGGCGTTAAACCTCAAAATGCTGAGCATGTAATGATTCTATATTTAACTAGTAGTTGAATAGTCTTAACACTATTAATAGAGTACTACATACAATATGTCGTTTTAAGATAAGTAAAATATTGTATGACTGTTGGATCCTTGTTGGATCCAGCGGACATTTTTAATAACGATGTATTTTTGCAACAACCAGTAGAGGAATAGATTTTTCCAGATTTTCAACATTTCAGTAGAATAGTTTCAGTACTTCTTATCTTTCAAGGGATATTATAAATGCGCCAAGCGGCACCCAAGCTTGCTTTCTTGGATAACATGGCGGAATAATGCCAGAAAAAAATAACATTTTTATGTCGCTTAGCAATTTATTTCTAGTTGTCAATTTAATAAATTCTTGGAATATTCACTACATTGTTAAGTATATTCCAAGTATTTGGAACTTATCGAACGTTGAATAGTTGAAGTAGTTGCCGTTAGGACCCAGGCATGGAGAAGCAAGGCCAGACAAGGCGTCAGCTGACATCACAATATCGTCGCGGCCGTCGTCGAGCGCGCTTTGTGTCCCATCGTTTAAACCGTTTACACCCATCATTCGTCCAAAATTCGTCGTGACACAGGTGGCTCGATGTGCTGTGTGCATTTCGGCTGGCTCGCGTTTCAATCTACCATTAACCACCTAACTAGACCTATTAATCTCCTTAACTAATCCGTGTCAACGACCAAAGATGAGAGTGAGGTTAGCACGCAAATTAACGTAATTAACGTCCCGTTTGCTAAAAGCATCGTAACAAATATTTAATTGCACTTATCGCAACAAACAAATATGCATGCCATGCTGGCACGCCGATCTGCGGCCGTGCCTGACGAGAGTTTGCTCATTTTCCAGGTGCTCTGGTTGGAACCATGTCATCAGACAGCTCCATAGATGATAGTCTCACTCATAGGAAATTCAAAAGCAAGAAGAAAAAGGGAATCATGACTTTACGTCTGGATAATGTAAGTACCAATCTAGCTTGAGATAATTTATTTTACTGGACAGCAATTTTGCTATGCATTGATTGGATTTTAGGAAGATTTGGATAATGATTCAGTTAGGAGCCAGCTGATACCATGTGATGAACCAAAAGTGCAATTTCCCTCAAAGGAGTCAATTTTGGCCACTTCTGTGCAGATGTTTATTCCCTTCCTGCTGGCAGGTTTTGGAATGGTAGCTGCATCACTTCTTCTAGATCTAGTCCAACATTGGCCAGTATTCCAAAATGTCTCTGAGGTGTACATTCTAGTCCCAGCTCTGCTTGGATTGAAGGGTAATTTAGAGATGACTCTGGCATCACGTCTATCAACCCATGCGAATCTGGGACATCTTGATACAAGGTCTCAACAGTGGAGTTTGATCGCCGGGAATTTATCCCTCATTCAGTGTCAAGCAATCGTCGTAGGATTCCTCGCATCGATTGCAGCTGTGATCTTTGGATGGATTCCCGCCGGAAAGTTTAACCTGCAACATGCTCTCCTGTTATGTGCCAGTAGTGTGGGCACAGCTTTTATGGCTAGTTTTATCCTGGGTTTGGTAATGGTAGCTGTCATTTTGTTTTCAAGGCACTTCCATATCAACCCGGATAATGTAGCTACCCCAATTGCGGCTAGTTTGGGTGATTTGACCACCTTAGCACTGTTGTCTTACTTTGCTTCATATCTGTACAAAACAAGGGATACATTACCATGGCTCCCAGTAGCTGTAATTATCATTGGCATCCTTTTTGTGCCTCTCTGGGGCTGGTTTGCCTCTAAAAATGAACATAGTAAAGAAGTACTAGATACAGGATGGTCTCCCGTGATCATAGCAATGGTGATATCAAGCTGTGGAGGGTTGATTTTAGACTTTACCGTATCCCAGTATAAAGGAGTAGCTGTTTTTCAATTGGTCATCAATGGAATCGGTGGTAATCTTGCGGCAGTACAAGCTAGTAGAATATCAACAGAACTACATTCTAAAACTATCATTGGACGACTACCCAGAGGAGAAGATGTTTGCCTTAGTCCTTGTGTTGCTTTCTGTGACTCTGCCAAGACCCCACATGCAAGTACAGCAAGAATGCTCATGTTGATGGTGGTCCCAGGACATTTAATTTTCTCCTACACTATCAGCTATCTGCAAGCCGGCCATACATCCTTTACACCCATCTTTATGTTGGTCTATCTCACTGCTGCCTTGCTGCAAGTATTTTTGCTGCTTTACATTGCCCAGGTAATGATTGCTTGGATGTGGAAGCTTGGAGTGGATCCCGACAACTCTGCCATACCTTACCTAACCGCTATTGGGGATCTTTTGGGGACATTATTGCTCGGCGTTGCTTTTCAGGTGCTGTATATGATTGGGGACCGCGACAGTGATGTTGGCGACTGATTTGCCACGATCTACCAAAACTGGGGCCATAAAAATTGTGATTATACATTCTAATCGGGTCTAGGATAAATCATTAGTTAAGCAACTATGTAACAAATTATCTTGTAAAGAATCGAAAACCAAAGCCATTGCTTCAAAATAATTTGGCCAGTTTAAAAGAAAGTTTAAAGTAGTATTTTACACGGTAATTTTAAGTGCGTTTTGAAGAAAAGGATGTTTATTTTGTGTCTTATTAATGGTGTATATCGTGATTGTTCACGGATGCGGTGCTATCGTATCGTAAAAGATTGCGTGCAACTTGTACTTGCCAATCGCCTGTGCGACAGTGATATATCTACATCGTAAATTCTGCGTGGGAGTAGAATTTTTAAATTTCCTATATACAGCGCCTGGATGTTGTACTTACGCGAAAACATGTGCTGTTTCATTCATTACGCGTTTAGATATGTTAAGTGGATGAAATATATTTACAGAAACGTGATTTGCGTAATTATAAACAAGTGGTAAATTAATTTACTTTCTTAATCGAGTAGATTAAAGTCAATTTACTTATGGTTTATCCTGTTCACTTGTTTCTTTTCCTAATTCAATGGGTTTTATCTATTTTTATTGTTGTTATTCAAAGCTATAGAAACATCCTGCAAACCTATTGCCCCAGTATGTTCCCCAATGGCACGTAGTCGAGACATGAACCCTCCAACCCCATTGGTCGCGCGCCAAGCGATCAATACTCGATCCCAGATGCAAACCTGTTGTACACCGCTTCACCCCGTCGTTCTAATCAGTGAGTCGGTAAGACAACCGAGTTGTTTTGGACCAAACCAGGCGAAAATGGCCGCAGGTTTTGCAATCATCCACTTCCGGGCTGCAACATGCTAGGAACCCACATTGGGTTTGGCCAGGTGGACGCACAAAAGTGAGGACAAATGAAGTGTGAACCGGTAAGCAAGTAAGTAGCACATATATAATATCAAACAAAACGCGACGAGAAGTAGAATCATGGTCAAGAATTTAAATTGGAAACTTGTAGGGTTGGGACGATGAAGATCAACACCATGACACGAATGACTACACCGATAGAAGAGAAACTGGACCAGAAGTTGAAGGTCCGTACTGGAATGGTAGCTCTGAGTGACGGAAAGAGCAAACCTTATGCCGTACGGCTACGCCTATCTATGGAAGTTTTGCGTCTACAAAAAGAGGAAATCGTACCACCTGATAGTAAACCAACTAATAGCAAAGTATCTCTACATTGAATTGTCATAAAACTATAAAAAATTACGTGGTGATATTTCTAGGAACGCATGGTTCAAATTACGCGCCAGAAAGTCGGGGGTCTAGGTCTTAGCATTAAAGGAGGTGCTGAACACAAACTTCCCATTCTAATCTCCCGCATTTACAAAGACCAAGCAGCTGATTCCACCGGAGAACTCTTCGTCGGCGATGCGATCATTAAAGTTAACGGGGAATATATTACGGCATGTCCTCACGATGATGCAGTCAACATCCTCCGTAATGCAGGTGACTTAGTAGTCCTCACCGTAAAACACTACAAAGCGGCAACAAGATTTCTTCAAAAACAAGAAGAGAAAGAATTAGCTGCTCTATTAGCCAGCACTACTGGCATATCCAGCTTTAGTGGTGCAACACCGCAAGAAAGCAATAGTGATGAAAGTCTTCGACTGGCTACAAACAGCACTGGAAGCAGACCTAGCTCCTTATACTCAGAATCTGAGTCTGAAGTACTTCCTACTACCAAATGGACTGATTTGGTCACTTTACCATTGATGATGGCGTATGTCACTCGATACATTTTTGGTACTGATAAACTACGCCCGAACGCTTTTGAAGTCCGTGGATTGAACGGTGTTTCAACTGGGATAATCCACTGCGATGACAGTGCCATTCTCTCCCAGTGGTTGAAGTACATTGGGGACAACATTATTGGATTAACACATTTACAGATGAAGCTCTACAATCGGAATTTTACTGTGTCGGATCGAATTGAGTACATGGGATGGGTTAATGAGGGTGTGCTAAATAATAATCATCCCTGGCAGAATTACAAACCGAGGTTTTTTGCTCTCAAAGGAACGGATCTTATGTTGTTTGATACACCACCTGTAAGTAGGAATTTCTCGTAATATTAACGCTTTGTTGACGTGTAAATAACGTATTATTCTTTCAGTTGAATGTTGCTGACTGGGCTAAATGTGCATTAATGTTCAAAGTCTACCAAACAATGTTCCGCGTTGTGAAGGAATCAGAAAATGTAGATGAGCGCCAGCATTGCTTTTTGGTACAGACTTCCGGCCAAGATTCCCGGTACTTATCAGTGGAGACAAGGCAGGAGCTACTCAGGATTGAAAATGCCTGGCATTGCGCTGTTTGTACTGCTGTTATGAAACTTGGGGTTAGTTAAGAAGTTGCGAACATCCTGAACTAATGTAAATTTCATTAATTTGGAATTAGTGTAATGGAAAATGCTTGCGTTTTAGAATAAGACCTTCACAGTGAGTTATAATGGAAAGACCGCTGGCTTGACACTGGACTGGAATCACGGTTTCTCTCTGCATGAAACAGATGTAAAGATACCACTCTGGCAATTTAAATTTTCACAATTACGGGGATCATCTGACGATGGAAAGTCCAAGTTAAAGTTGCATTTTCAGGACATTGATACAAGAGCTATCGAGACAAAGGTAAAAGCAAAAATAATTTATACAACCACAAAAGATGATTTAATATTTGATAATTTAGGAACTAGAGTGCGCAATCCTCCAAAGTCTTCTTTTCTGCATGCACGCCTTTCTTACTGCTAAAGTAGCATCGGTGGATCCTGGCTTTTTGTCTACAATGCTCAACTAAAGTCAAAAGGACACGATCATTGCTACATTCAAGTAATTTCATGGTCAACAACATGGCCTTAAGTCTTTGGAATCTTATAAAGTCCATTTTTAAAGACTTGGCAATCGATGAAAGACATTTAAGGATAGCATAAGACGTGGCTTTTCAACAATTTTTGAACAATAAATGCGTTTTAAGCATTTCTGCTACTAAGCCCTATCTTAAGCCAACATACTTTAACCTAGAAATAACTAGGAAATGCTCTAACAAACTCTAAACGTCGTTAAAGTTATGCATAACTAGATCGATTTAAGAAGTTTGTACTTTTTGTGTACATTGTGTACATTTTCGATTCTCCTCGCGCTATTTACCCCCTCCACCCAAATTAGCAACAATCAGCACCAAGAAAAAAACAAGAAAATCACTAACATAGAAGGCAAATTCTTACATTCTTCCATTTCTCAAAGACACTACATTTCTCTACTTGGAAATTAATGCTTAAACCATCGGTGATTTGGTTGACTGGAGGTGGCGAATGAATCGACGAATGAAGCATTGTTGAATATTTGTAAATTACTACGACTAAACGAGTACCCGTACATAATATACTCGTAGATTACGGACTTATATGATACTTACTTAACATATGGAATGCATTAGCTCATCGATCATCATCATATAATTTGATGTAGATGTTGAATGTATTCATTTGCGACTGAACCAAAACGTGTATTAGGTAGCAGAAGGCTTAAACGTGATTGTTAATGTACGATATAATGGAATGGCTAAAAGTTAAAGACAAAAGGCACACATAATATTAATCATAAAAACTTTTGACAGCCACATGCAGATGATAAATTTGCAATGATATGCTATACATAGTATACATTTGAAACGTTCCTTAAGCACCAGAAACTTTACTTGAAAGCAAATGAAACAAAATAAGAGTTAAAATGAGTAAAGTGATAAAGTGCACATAGCTGTAACGTGAAGATACCATATTGTGAAATAAATAACATTGAGCGACCCTCCACATAAAAACCTTGAAAAACCCAGCATTTTGATCATAGTTACACTATTGAGGCTGATTTTAATGGTACAAAGAGGAGTGATCAGCAAAATATAATGGAGAAATTTTGGTATGGTATAATTACGTTACAAATGTGTGTAATATGAAAGTTTAGGGCTACAAAAATGTCACATCCATACATTCACACGTTAGTCAATATCATGTTCAATTAAACAATGCGTGTGTAATTAACTAAGTAAAATATTGGTACAAATTTGTCAAATTCATACCCAAAAGAGTGAACATTACGCGCTAATTTTGAAGAACAATTGAAGTATTAAACTCAGTACTGAGTCATTCGACGTTTCCCCATTTATCATATTGCATTGTTTAGAAATTGTTATCATTATTATGAAAATTCTAAAGTTTACTGTTACCACATTGAGTTGTTGTTGGGTTTTGTGAGCATTCGCTAAAAAATTGCGCTTGTATCGGATGTGGTACAGATTCACACACGTTGAGGTGTTGATAAATGTCATCATGATAATCATCGAATCATGTCATAGCTTAAGTGTTTTCATTTCGGGCCTTGTGTTATTGTGTTGGCAACGAATCATAAATTATCACATGGAGATATATTTATTATGTTGATGATTATGAGCTGTTAAATATGTTTTACGAAATCAATGAATAAAACTAAATAAATGCGATACAAATTTTTCCTTCTTTTTTTCTGTTCTGCTCTTTACACTGGTTTCTATTCACTAACAATGTTTAGGAGCCCACTTAATACTCCGAGCTTGATCCAATGTCAAATATGGGTCAACAGCGTCAGCTACATCTTGTAAATCGCATAGTACCCGCATACTATAAGTTGTGCCGCGCGAATCTAATCGAAGTATAGTGGAGGCGGTTGTAGCCGGCTGGGCGACGGCGGCTGTCGGGCGTACTATCATCGCTCCGCGCGTAGAAAGTAATCGATTTGTCCGCGCGCGCTGCTGCTACGGTCAAGGTCGTTCCAGCAGGGCTGCATCAGGAGACAGTACAATGGTACCAGATGAAGAGAGATGGATGGTGTGGCAACATCCTAATGGAATGGAATTTAAAGTAAGGTGGAAAAAGATGAGATTAAGGTATAACAAATGCAGTTTTAAGGAGTTACAATCATCATAAATTTTGAAAACTAGCAGAAAATCTTCAGAATACTTAAAGACTGCAAAACCGTAATTGAATTCCAATTGAATTAATAGTCCCATTTATATACTCAAAAATTTAATCGATTTAGTAGATGAGGGGGGGGGGGTAGAAGAGGGCCATATCTGTAGATACTGTTTTCAGTAGACTTTAGATAAAATTATAGAGCTTTGTACGCGCGCCTTTAAAGGAGCTGCCGAGGAATTTAACTCTTCGCTTCATCTCTTTCAGCGCGACGTGTGCGCCTGGAACGTGCACAAGCACGCGGTGCACATCTTTGCCTGAAAAATCCAGCACACGAAGCAAAAAACAGCTATTTATCTGAGACGATAAATTCGTAAATTTCATTTAACATTGTACCTTTATCCTAATCCCTTCCAAACGTCAGTGGCCTAAAATAAGACTAATTAATAAATTAATTAATTTTTTCAGGAAACATTAATTGAAATCATTAAACTAATAAAATTATTATTTTTGCATTTGATATTTATTTCTGTACTAACTTGCCTGCTACAGAAATATATCTCATGAATTAATTTTCTCAATTCTTCTTCGTTTCGGATTTGAACTGTGATCACTTTGTCATATTTGTTGAAAGCACTTGACACGTACCGGGTGCACGTGTGCTTACCGCAGGAAATTAAGTCGGAACAAATCCATCAATTGCGCCCGCCGCTCCCGGGGGCGCAATTTGCACATTACACTTGGATTGGGCACGCATCGACGCGTGATGGCGGCTGCGCCAGCGTTGAAATTGCGCATCGTAAACCCTCCAGTCGTCAAATAACAAACAATAACAAAGATGGTGACAAGAAACATAATGATAAGAGTGTTACAGCTTTATACATGCGCTGAATACACAAAAGAACAGAATGAGCTATATTTTTTTGATTTTGCAATGGAAAACACTCTAAAAAGGAAACAATTCCGCTTATCATTAATAAGCGTTAATCTGATAAAAATATAATTCCATATATAATTGCAATTGTTGCTCCAAATCAATTATTGTAATTAGCTATAATAAAGAGTCCGCTTAAATTTAGCGGCCAAGTTGAAGTAATGAAAGTGAAGAAGCGCCGCGCCGGGCAGTGAAGGTGTTTGGTATATGGTGGCTGTGGAGCGCTGGGTGGAAGCCACCCCCAGACGGCCGCGGTCCGGAACATCGAACTCGCGCGGGCACCCGGCGTCACTGCCGCCACTACCACCGCCGACAGTTGTCGCACGACCGCCTTGTCGCGTGCACAGTGACCGAGTGCGATCGGATCCAGCGCTCGCTTTGCCGCCACCGCTACCAGCTCGAGGATTACATAAACTGATATATTTAGTAAGTACTCAAAAGTAATCTGCTCATTTCTAACAATTTTAATCAAGTATTACATAACTCATGTTGTAGTATAATGCAAGGAATGTTTCATATTTACGCTGCTTTAAAAACGGTGTTATAGCAATTTGTTTCCTTCAGGTTTCAAGCTGAATATTTCATTTTATTACCAAGCCTAAAATCGCTAAATATGGAAAGCTCGATTCCTATTTAATGTCTTACAACCATGAATGTAAATTCTCAAATTACGCAAACAAAAATTTTAATAAAATTCTAACAAATTCGGAAATAAATTATTCTGTTTCGCGTTCATTTTATTTTTCTGTTCTATTCTAAAAGTAATTTCCACTTTCCAACAAATTAATTATAGATAATGTACAATTTATCAGTAATTGTTTCAGAAAATGCACATTATGTATATTATATTCCCTGACATCAGCTGAGAATACGCGTACTATCTGTGGGGGCGGAGTATGTAGTCCGTGCCGACGAAACACGGAGGGCGGTTGCCATCGTACTACAGAGTACTATCGTACTATCATCGTATAAAAAATTCAACATGAATCATCCAAAAACAAATTGCTCAATAGATTCTGGTCAAACTAATCTTGATTAAATTTAACTTAACAGATTGTTTTTTAACTCTGAGTTTTTGCGTTGACAAACTTTTGTTTTATTTACACTTGAAATTAATATACAGCATTTCCACTAATTTCAGTTATATAAACTGAATAATAACTCGAACGGTAAAGACGAAGATAAAAGCAAGGAGTGATGAGATGTGGCAGCAACGAGGAGTACAGCAAGTACAGAGAACAGTCTAATGTGAAACGTTCCTCGCTGATAAGCGTAAAGATGCTTCAACTTTCGCTAAAAATAGCTTAATGCAACGAAAGAAATTGTCTGCCGCCTCTTAAGAACTGCTGCTACAGTTCCGGTAAAAAGCGCAAGAGAATTAATTTAAATTTCGATGAAATGCATTGAAATTTAACAAATACATTTTTTTTCCATAAATAGAATTTGAAAAAAGATATATTGACACTTTTGATAATTTGACAGTTTGATTTATAATCAATAACATAGCGTGATATAAATTTGTTGGCGTAACGCAAATATTTTACGTTTATCACCATAATTAATAAAGCCGCAAAGTCTCAAACACTCAACCTTTGCAAGTCCATGAAATCCCCGGAGGAAGTAAAGGATGCCATTGCTGCTGCCGCCCTTGCACAGCTCTGACGTGACGCGAATGCCGCATGGCAACCGACCACAGCAAGCTAACAGAATATTTTGCTTTGCTGCAACGCACCAAAATGAAAATCAAGCAATGCAAGTAATCACAATCCCAAATTACTGTATTCTAAAAACATCAAATCAAAACGTTGAAATTATGTTTGGAATAAAATATTTAGATTTATAAATTAGAGTTTATTGAATGTGACCTTTGCCAAGTGGCGCCAACCGCGCCGCATGTGCCGCCACCGTAATTTTCTTGTTTTGTTGCTGGCCGCCCCATAGCGACGCCTTGCCTATTTGCCGAGACGCGTAATTAATGATTAATATCCTAAACTTTATTTTCGCATCTGCATACGACAAACATGCAAAGCAAGGTGTACAAAATCCAAAAATTATGGAAGTAAAATAAATTATGATTTTTTGTGAATTATCCGAGTATTAATTTATAACTGCAAAAATGCCGTCTAATGTTGGTATTATATATAAACTGATAAAATTGCTTAAAATCTAGTAAAAAATCTTTATTTCTGGGACATTTTTTGCGTGTTAGAAGCTAGCAAACTTTAAACAACAATTATAAAAAGCACGGCCATGTCAACAGTTTTATATTCAATTTAATATGTGACACGTGTTTAAAACATTGTTCTTCTTTTATTCTTAAAGGCGTACAAAGGTTTTAACATACTCCTGCAGCAAAGAAATAATTTCAGCACGCGCGCAGTGCGAGGAGAGTTGATAAGAAAAAAGACTGATTTTGTTTTCGCGATGAAATTTGATAAGCGACGCCCAAATATCATTGTCACAAATAATATTCCAGTAACCTTACCATTTACACCATAAAATCAATTAGATTTAATAACTGTAGCCATGAAAGTGAGGTGCCATCATGGCAATCGTCATGATTATATCCACGTAATGAAAATGATCCGAGTTTATCGGTTTTAATTAAACTTTGCTCGCGCGACAATTATTATCATTAATGACACTTGCGTCTCACATTATAAAGTTAAATTAATTTAGACAATTGAATAATTGACCATTACTCAAAAAGTTGGGTAACTTTGAATTAAACTGGCGCTTATGTACGATAATATGAAACCAAGTATAATTCCATGCGTTTAAGATTAGGTTATAAAAATAATAAAATATCTTTTGTATATATAACATATATCTGCTTTTAATACACGCCCATGGGTCGATTACGGTGTGCACGTCCTGAAAATGTGATTAACCGTCGATCTTTTGAACGCCCTTACAGTCGGAACGTTTTTCGCGGTCTGCTCTTGGCAATGCAAAGTCCGGAAACCAGCAAAGTATTTCCGTTCATTTGAGTTACAAATGCGAGCTCTATTTGCCCACAGCTTTATCCAAAGAGGAAATCTTTGCGTTTTTGTAGAGAAGTTATAAAGCGTTGGTTTTTCTAATACTTCATCAGTTACTGTGAGGGAAAAATGAATTAAGCTGTCATTCTGTGTTTGCTAAATAATCATTTGAAGAGCAAATAATGCAAACCTCAATCGGGTGGAAAATTGTGTCCGTCGCTGTCAATCAGGAAGAAATTGCCAGACACGTGTTTAATCGGACTTGACCTATAAATGACAACAAAGAGAGAAATCAATAAAATAAAAATTGCAATTAAAAAAAAACCTTCGTTAATCTTTTTAAGCCCAAAAGATCAATA
Organism: Ecitoglossa quadriceps; assembly: GCA_027574925.1. Lineage (NCBI taxonomy): Eukaryota > Metazoa > Arthropoda > Insecta > Coleoptera > Staphylinidae > Ecitoglossa > Ecitoglossa quadriceps. The sequence goes on from JAODGC010000004.1 coordinate 5,066,584, forward strand.
TCTCTCTTCGCAAATATGTTATCTTGACTTTGTCTTCAGGTGTACAATACGTGCAACAGGTCCATGTGATGAGTACTAGATTGAAACCACAGCAGCACAAGACGCGGCTGTAGCCGGCAACAGGGTGGCGGCTATGGTGGAGGATAGATCCAGGTCAAGGTGAGGGGGCTACAAAATCGTAATATATTACACGGCAACAAACTTTACATCTCAAAATTTGCTACCCCTGATTTCCTTTTTGTATCCTGGCTTACGTTTCACTTTCATTGTATTTGTCTGATATTTTCGCATGCCAGATGGGCGAACGAAGCAATTTTACTCGAGTTGTTGAACGAGGAAAACAACGATCATCGTCACAACTCCAAAACTACGACTGGCCCAAACACAGAGCATGCGGATCACCAGCACCCCATTACGCTGGTTCCTGTCTCAACTGCAAATATTTACTCAAGACGACACTCTGCACAAAGTATGAAACAGGAAGACCTTGTTGTAAGTAAATAGAAATAAACAGCAAATTTGAAATTAACTTTGGTTTTGGTTAGTTGCCACCTCCTGTCCCAATACGCCCACCTCCTGCAGTTCCCAAACGCAATTATATCCCACCTCAATCCAATATCAAAAGCCCGCCAACCAGAATAACCCCATTGCCATTTGCTAATGGTGTTGCATCGGTCAAAGTACCAACAATACCCGCAGTACCTCGTTCCAAGATTCCTCCTGTACCACCAGCACGAAAATCCAACCCAAACTCTCCTAATTTTACAAAGAAGCCACCTACGCCAACAACAACCTCAACTAACTCACCTAAAATGGGAAAATCTGCATTTGAATTCAATCCAAAATTTGTGCAAGAGTATGACATGATGATACCTCCAGTTGCTGGTCCTGTCATCTCCGCCCATATTCCCAAATCCTACAATAGTGCAGGAAGGACCAGGAACAAAATTTCCATGCGACAAGACTCGAGCATCTCAAGTGACAGCTTTAGTCAAACATCAAGCCCATCCTATACATCTAAAACAATGGAAACCCCTTTGTTACCACCTAGAACCCCGCCTGCTAGTAAACAACATGGTGGATTAAACGTTCTTAGCCATTCGCACAACGTTAAGCTAGGTATTGAAGGAGTTGATGAAGAGGCTGGTGTTAATCAGACCATAACAAAAAGCGCATCGACGCCTGCAAGTCTCCAAACTATAGTAAGACTTCAAAACGGAACGAATATAACATCATCACTACATCACAAGATAATCAAAGATATTAATATGAGAAGACCTTCAAGGAATTACTCCTTTAGTCATCACAATCTCCTGAAATTTCGCTTTGCGCAGTTGGTCATCAATGCGTTAGCTCTGCTGGCATTGGGCGGTGGTTTGGTGGCATATTTCAAGGCCTATCCACTAGAAGTGCACATCATCAACAACTCGACAGCATCCAATATCAGCGCAATGGCTCCGATTATTATCTATGAGAAGGCGCCGCTGAAAGTAGAAGAGAACCCGGCGCCCGGCATCTGCCTTCCGGTGATTGTCACGTTCTGTCAGCAGCACCGCGTGCCCTACAACTATACCATCTTCCCTAACTTTATGGGGCACTTTGGACAACCGGAGGCGCAGCAGGAGCTGGAAGTTTACGACGCACTGGTTGATGTGCGATGCTACGAGCTGTCGGCGTTGTTCCTGTGCTCTATATTCGTTCCAAAGTGTGGGCCAAATGGAGCCCTAGTAGGGCCCTGTCGGAGTTTATGTGTTGGTGCGTTGCAAATGTAATTTATTTCATTGGGTAATAGAAAATAAAGCATACTTAATTAAAATTGCAGAAACCAAGGAACGTTGTGGATTTTTTCTCAATGTGTTTGGGTTGGAGATGCCTGATTATCTTCTGAAATGTAGTTATTTTCCAGAAAGCTCGGATATAGACGTGTGTATAGGTCATAGGGAGGTAAAAGAAGCTAAACATCGTGCAAAAAGACCAGGTATAGGTATTTCAGATAAATCCCCATCCTTAAAATGATTTAATACTCATTTACTTTTAGTCTGCTTAAATGGGTATCAATGTGATGGAAAGAGATGCATACCAAAAGACTGGAAATGCGATGGTCATCTTGACTGTTTAGATGAATCGGACGAAAAGAATTGCACAACTTGTAGAGCTGGGGAAATCAATTGTGGGCAGAATAAATGTGTATCCAATGTGCATATGTGTGATGGAAGCGTTGATTGCCCGTGGGGTCAAGATGAAAGAAATTGCTGTAAGCTAATTACATTTAATTGTTTCTTCAATCATTATATTTTTAAATATTATACAGTAAGGCTAAGTGACCAAAATGGAGACGAAGGTCGCGGTCAATTAGAAGTGTTCCGCCCTGCACTTGGGCAGTTTGTCCCTGCTTGTGTACGTCATTTTGATGCTTCTAGTACAGCTGACCAGATCTGTTCCATATTGGGATACGCGTAAGTCATTCTGCAAACTCGCTCTTGTTTGAAGAATACTAACAGATGTATTCAAGAAATTCTAGCTCAAGTCACAGAAGAAATAATGATGGAGTAGCTATAGACCTTCACGAAACCACCACCCAATGGAAACGTGAGCAAGCCAAACAGTCTAAGAATATGATACGGGATTTTGTATGCCGTACAAAAACCTATCCAACTATTGAGTTAACTTGTATCAATTATAGTAAGTAATACCAAATAGACCTTTTAAAAATGCAAATTTCAATTATTTCTTAACAGTGTGTGGAAAAGTAAGAAGAAGCTACTATCGAAGAAACCGCTATAAAAGAATTGTTGGAGGAACACCTTCCAAACCAGGCGATTGGCCCTTCTTGGCGGCTATTTTAGGAGGTTCTGAGCAGATATTTTACTGTGCCGGTGTTCTTATTGCTGATCAATGGGTACTGACAGCATCCCACTGTGTTGGAAAGTAAATCATATTTAAACCACACCTACCAAGCATATAATGTATTTTATTTCAGTCATTCTGATGTCGGGGGGTGGACAATTCAACTTGGAATCACTAGACGTCATGCTCACTCTTACTACGGTCAGAAAGTCCATGTAAAGCGAGTTGTGCCACATCCCAAGTACAATCTAGGAATTGCTCATGATAATGACGTTGCGCTTTTCCAGGTTGTAATAAACAAACGTTTTATATTTTCTTTTTTATTGAGGTTAACATTTGTTAAACAGTTATCATCGAGGGTTACCTTCCATGAACACCTCTCCCCAGTCTGTCTCCCATCAGCAGAGGAAGAACTAAAACCTGGTACCGTCTGCACTGTAATTGGCTGGGGTAAAAAAGAAGACTCTGGACGTAAGTCAACCCCAATCTTTATAGAAGTCAAGCAAAGCATAAGATAAAATATTTGCCATAATCTTAGGTTCGGAATACTCTCCCGAAATAAATGAGGTCGACGTCCCAATTCTAAATCGGGAACTTTGCAACAAATGGCTTGAAAATAGAGAACTCAATGTGACTGATGGCATGATATGCGCTGGTTATCAAGAAGGCGGTAAAGACGCATGCCAAGGTGATTCTGGCGGGCCCTTGTTGTGTAGAGATGAGTTAGACAAAGAGCGTTGGTTTGTCGGAGGGATTGTCTCATGGGGCATCAAATGCGCCCATCCACATTTACCAGGAGTTTACGCATATGTCCCTAAGTATATTCCATGGATTTTAGAACAGATGCAGAATTATACTGATTAGATAACGTGAGAAGAAAAAAATCGAAAAAACATACAATATAAGACAATAATGTATACACAAAGAAGACAATAACACAATAACAATCACTTTTTGATAAAAAAAAGTCAATAACACAAAGACAGGAAGTCAATAAACTGACTGAGCAAGAATTTCAAAGACATTTTATTAAGACAATAAATAATAAGTAATATATTTTGTAGAAAAATATCGGCATGGGGATAATTTATGATTTCCACTTTTTAAGCCCTGACAATGTCGTGAACCCTTTAGTGAAACGCACTGCGTGTTAGGCAATCAGACTACCCATCCAATCATCATCAACATGACAAGAGTTTATCAAAAGATAATTACTTACAACATTTGATTGAGCCATCATAGCCACGATCCGCCTACGCACAATATACTAGCGGAGAACTCGATCAATCCAGTAATAACACAAAACACATTGATGAAACTTGGTATGCATGCAGATTTAGGGATGTCAACATTTATAATGCATGACAATTCACCTAGTGTTCGAAGCAGACCGCTATATGTGATCTGTTTATACATGCTGTGTCATATTATACATTATACACTTGTGCGTCATGAAAAGTGCTATGCTAGCAGCTAGTAAAATGGCTGTTGGCATAGCAGAGGAAATGGCGCAGGCGCTTAATATATTTTATACCCGTAGAGAAGATGGACTACGACATTGAACGATATATACAGAATATATCATAGTTTTATATAGAGATTTATGAAGACAACCAGTATAACCATATAAAAGCATACGATATGTCAAGATATATATATATATTTGATGCTATGCTGGTATTTGGTGCATGTTGCACATGCACTAATTCTATATTGAGGTGTTATCTAGTGTCTACTCTATTCTAAAAAATGGTAGTGGGAATTAATGTGGACAAGACAAGAGTTATGCAAAATTATATTGTGACATTCATTCAATTTAATTATTTGTAAATTAACAAAATGCACCTGCATTCGCACACATATTCTGTAGAAGATGAACATATATTGCAGTATCTTGTGATTGCTTTGAATTCGAAACCACTAAGCAGCAGAACTCAACAGATGTCAATTGAATTTCTAAGTGTTACCACGCACAAAATATTTATTTCCTTCAAAAAAAAAAAACACTTGAAAAATTCCTGCCATAATCCTATGACAATAAAAATATAAACAAATAAAGGGAAAAAAGTATGTGAAATGTTTGAAGCACTTTAGATGAATGTAGCTGAATCAAAATAGAGGTTCAAAACGCATAGACAATTATATCGTATAGCATAAGCCTAAACTAAGCGATGTTGACCTATAAGAATGTTAAAGTGAATAGTTGTCGTGAATTACATAATCTAACCTAAATTTATTCCCAAATTTGACGGGGCATATGGTATCATTCATACCAATTAACTACTACCGATAACTGATAAAGCTAAACACGTGATATTATATACAAACTATGTATAGACAATAATCATATACATTGTGGGGATGCGTATTAACTAAATAACAAAATATATGAAACCTCAGATATCATAGTATTACCTAGAATGATTCCATAAGAATCTTAAATCAATTTTAAGCGCAGAAGATTCTAAGAAAGATTTAACTTTATTACGGAGACATAAATGAATCTACTGAAAAATATATTGAGGTTGCTATTTATTTTCTTGTAAAAAAAAACAGATATCTATTTTACTAGCAAAGAATAACACAATTATCCCTTTAACGAAGTCAAACAAGGAATAAATATGTCCAATCCTAACAAACAACGCAAATCATACATTAAAGGATAACATATTAGAGATCATGGATTAAACATGCTTTCCACAAATGTTTCTTATGAAACATTTATTATTATTGTTATATTATTCTTGATAGTCAATTTCCGAGCGCGGAATTTTAGGAGTTAAAAGCGCGCCTGCTTACTATATGTTCTTCGGGCTTTTTACTACAGCATTATTACGCACGTTGTGAATTGTATTAATTGTGCTTTTGTTGATTCCTAGCACATCGATTTATAAACATAGCAGAAGAAAAACGTTTCTTGTCAATGCAATGTTTGGCATGCATCTGTGCTTCCAGAAATTTAGCGAACAATGTCAAAATATTGAAGCTAACAATGTAAAAATGAGTCCTTCAAGAGTATTGTAATTAAGAACAATGATGTTTTAAACTGTACAACCTGTGTTATTAAAAATCAAATGTAGATGAAGAAGAAATATATGCATAAAAACCTGAAGTTGAAGGGTTTGATTAAAATATATTTCTTTAATATTTTATAATCAAGAGTCAATTAATTTGCAAAAATTTTGAGGCAACAACTGATTAATGTTTTAGACTCCAGAGAAATCAGACAAGAGGTCATAGTGCTTCTCCAATAAGATTTTCTGTTTTGTAAGAACTCATTTCTTTTCGATTTCATTTCAATTGGACACACAACTACCCTTCCCATTATGTCTTCATCATCCGTGATGATAACTAGAATTGACAGAACTTAGCCATCAATTGTACACTTTTTTCCGGTTTCTTTCAGTCTTATGAAAGTGTAAAATTGACGCCCACCCCTCGCGACGAACACGCGTCTGCCAATGAGAGGCAGGGATTGGTTAAGAAGATAGGTTTTTCGCAAAGGCTCTAAAATGGATTGAAGGATATAAACAAAAATCATAAAATAATATACATGTACAAAACAAAGAAAAATTGCCACAAATACAACACAAACGGAAAGGAGTAACCAAAGGAAGATTAGTGTGTACACACATACTGCTACTGAAAGGAACAGCTGGCACACATTGCAGGATTCGCAGCCATAAAGAATAAGCGTAAGTGCAATTGAAAGCGAATTAACTTATAGAGCGAAACACAGGCGGAACGCAAAATCGTATTTATTTATCGGATCTTAAAAATCAATCCGCAATATAGACGCACTGTTCTATAAGACGCAATTTTGCTTAAAAACTAAATCGCAATTAGGCCAGCGCCTTTCCTTAAATCTAATTGTGCCGGCATGTACCGGAATCCGCAAAGGCCTTATTGACCTAGTATTCGCATACACAAATTATTCTTTTTGACGCAACACCTAATCCGCTAATAAACACAACCTATCTGAGCGAAGTGGGAGCGCAACCGATTGCTGCATAACCCAAGGGCGCATCTCTATAGGTTAACTCTGTTTCTCGCTTTATACAACCGAATGCGTATCCTGCAACTGCACTGGGAAAAAAGAGAAAAACCAAAATTAATACATTCTGCAGACGACATCATTGTTCCGAGATTTGAGCGTTATGCTAAAACGAATAATAAATATGAGTTTGTTTTTACAATAAACAGAAACCTA
>JAODGC010000004.1:5078115-5100622 GCA_027574925.1 Ecitoglossa quadriceps
ACAAATATCAAATGACTAGTACTTTGGATGGTTATAATTATGACATGAGATGAAAACCCGTAAAAAAATATCCAAAAAATCCCAAAAATTATGTAGCAAATTCCCCCCAAATATTCTTACTATATAATTTTATAATATTCTATTGTATTTTCTAGTCTAAGGCATTTTAAAATTAGATATTTAAGGAACACGTAAAACACAAATGTACAGGAGTTGGTGGCAGCAGTGGGCAAATGCAAATGAAAAGTTTTAATTTGAACGAGAGAAAACGACTCATTACCGCGGGCTGACGTTGCACTTTCCTAAAAACAAAATTTACGATTATAACTTATATCTGTGTTTATGGTTTGCGTTTCATTTTTTCAGTTTCAGGAGGAAACCAAAGAAAACGGCCTGAAATGCTGCAGATGTTATTTACTTTCTTTTTCCTTACTTTGCTTTCAAATTGGTTTTATTTGAGTTGTTATTGCGAAAAATTTGATTTTAAAAGTTTTTGCGTTTATTTTTGAAAAATATGAAGATTAGGCAACCAAATTTAATTCAAAAAAAGAGTGCAGAACATAAAATAAACCTTCTTCTAATTGCCTTTAATTAGTTTGCATTTTTGTTGCCTCAAATGATTCCTCGTTCCAGAAACCGTCCTTATAATTTATCACCTAGGCCGCCGGATGGCTTTTAGCAAATTCGTAGCAATTAATTTGCAGGAATAAAGTGTCGTCCTGTCCCCTCACAACACACATAGCATATGTGCCTGTTTTTCTCGCTGAAAGTGCGTAGTGTGTGTTTTTTTTCAACCCAAAACCACCATAGAGTACCTCATAAACTAATTGCTTTTTAAAATTTTCACTGTGGACTTTGACTTCACCTGCTCCCCAGTGGATTACTATCCGGCAAACTCAACTCCCCGAGTTGGTCACGCCGCCTGGTCAAGAGCAAAGTTTCTGTCAGTTTAGTGTTTACGTGGAATCCTGATTAATGTCACTTTCTAGTTGCAGATAAATAAATGAGTAAAAAAGTTATACTTATGTAATTACTCGCACTATATTAAACTACTTTTGTTATAAAATGACAATATTTTTTTAATTTATCAAAGAAATAAATTCAATTTTCGTTGGTTTCCGGCTATTTTTTGTATGCTTTGATGTACAACTATAAGAAAACTTTGTTTGTTATTATAATTTACAGGTTTGCTTATGAATAAAAGAATAAAATCCATCTGAAGCACAGACTTCATCGATTTGATGGTCATAAATATAAAAAGAAGTTTCCTCCGCAGCCGCAGGCATTGCGTATGTATAAATACAATTGAAAGCTGAACAAAACTTGTGCACCTTTAGACGCAAAGAGCATTGATTCATGGTTTACGAAAGCTTGCAGAAGAATCCGAGGGCAACCTATTGCTGCGCAGCTCCGAATGTGAACAATCAAAAAAAAAATAAACCGGTCTACTCGGCGACAATTTTCAGTGGCTAAACTTTTTTATTATCAACAGCGAAGACCAGCATGTTAAAATTCTCTAAGGAAAATGCAAAAATATAAAGTGAAGCTTTGTTGTCAACTGAAAATAAATACAACATTGTTGCATATTGTCTTGTACAATAAATAAACAAGAAGCTTGGAAATTATTCAAGATTTCAAAGAGTACAAAAATATGCCCATGACATTCCAAATTAAAATAAATATTAGCTTTCTGTTACTGCTATTCTTTGATTTAGGTATAGCTGGAAGGCTTGATTAAAAAGCAGATTCCAAGAAACGTACTGAAATCTAACAACAAAGTTAATATTAATGGAAGTTTATTAGCTTCCGGCTTAAGGTGGTGTATTTCTTTATTTGCTACACGCGTGTTTTTACCAAAGTGTAGATCTGTACAGATCCATAAAATACAAAGCTCAGGACGGCATGATCGCAAATGTGCAAAGACGCAATACACGCAAGTAGTGCGCGAATGCGAAATGAAATAAAAGCACAGGAATCAGACGGAGGGTGCGAGATAACGCGCGCAGGTGTAGCGCGTCCGCGCGATTGAGCAATATATCAGCATTCATCGCGAGGGTGCACGTGCGCAATTTATTGCCATCTTTTTGGTGCTTGTTATGCGATGCGCGACGTCGCAGCAAAGGATAATAGCATATAATTCGATAGAATTCGAAAGAAGTTTATCTTCTTTCAATGAGAATCAGATACTTCACATATATAATCATCCAAAGAAGGAAAGAACAAAGCACTGAAATTGGGGCTGAAAATGTTCTGCTTTCGGAGATCAGAAACAAACAGTAACCTTTTAGTTTTGAAAGAACAAGAAATTAAAAGTATTTATTTGACAATAAGGAAATTTAAGTATGAGAATAAACACAGTATAAATTATAAATCATCACAATTAAATTTAAAGTTAAACATCATAATAATTTTGTAAAAATTTGAGAAATTTGTAAATAAAATTATAATATTCCAAAGAAAAAAAATTAATGTATCATGTTTCAATTGAAATATTTGTTGACTTTTGTTAGTGAAATTCATCTAATTGTCTTATTTTATTGCAAGTTTTGTTTCTTTTTAAATTTAATAATGCAAACAGTCAAATTTTCTATATTCAAAAAAATAAATAAAAAACACAATATTGTTAATCAATCCAAATAACTTTCTATTTAATCATACAAAATTTAATGAATAAATAATTACTGAAATTACTTGGTTTGTAATAAATTTTTCTTTTAGTCAAAAATTTTGTTTGATTTATTGTTTTCAATTGAATTTGTAAAAAACTCCAAAGTCGGCTTAATCGTAATGGCATAACGAGAAAATCCTTAAAATCAACTCGCCATGGGATTTTTCGCACCAGCTGATGGTTAGTTTGTTTAAATTACGTCTGCGTCGGCGCTGGCAGGGGTTGCAGGCGAAAAGTTTACAGGAGCAGATGAATTGTAGTTTGGCAAGTCGTGCGCGTCATGAACAAGTTTACCCAGCACCAGGCAAACACTTTCAGGACTTAATTAGTCATATTAATCACTTTTTATTACTCTTAGGGTAAGTCTATTCAACCACTCGTACATTATATGCACAAACAACCATTAACACTATTTTTGATAATATAATTATCTAAGAATACAAAATAATTTTGACTTATTGAATTATTTTCTTTAAGTACCTCTTGCTTACTTTTAAAATAATTGCCGCGATGTTAACTTCAATTTAAATTCAAAATTGGGTAACTGGTGCTGCATAAACACAATTATAACATAATCAGTGCCAACCCCTTGATATTGCTCGTCAATACAACGTATATTATTTGCTTGGCTGCTGTTTGCTAACCACAATGCACCCCGGCATTGCACATTTCCACACTGGGCCCTCAGAAGGCCCAACTGGCAATCTCTAGATTGCACATTGCAGTACGGGCGTTCATCTACGTCCACCACAACATGTACCTCACATTCAAAGCCAATTTGAAATGAATTGAATGTTCATGCAGGCAATACCTTTACACATCCTTCGTGTCCTGCTTGTATATATATTTCGTCTAGCACACATGTATACACTGTGGCCGGATGCAAATCATTGACCTAATATCCATGCGATAGAGAACACACATTATCCATATAGTTAACCAAAGCCTACTCTATAAACCTGGAATTGCTACGATGGAGTGTGTAAATACTTGCCGCCTGGAGATAAATTGATGGCTTCGATATGTTAACAAGGTTACCTGCAACAAAATAAATTATTATTAGAGTTGTGAAATGTGAATCGTTGGGGGTAAATTTCCAGTGGAAGATAATAAATATTAGTATTATCTATATTTATTACAGGATTGTAATACTTAAGGATAACAGATGGGTGTAGAAGTCGACACAGGAATTTGCAAACATTTGCAGGATGTAATCGAGGATGCAAATATTTATGCAGTCCGTTGACAAACCATAGGAAGGATCAAGGTGTTTAAGTTGATTATCCTAAAATATAAACAGCGTTGAATTTAATTAACTTAATCACGAGTGAAACAATAAACACTTTCCCTCGGTTTACTTTATCAGCACCAGTTTATTTGACCTTCTATCCTCTGGTGAGTACTCAAAAAGTAAACCCAAACGAGTGGACGAGTGATGAGAATATTTTATCCCACGCCGTGCGCTTTATTTACCCGCACACTTACCACCCCTGTATCTAATCCGCGGTAAGTCCGAACTGAACAAGATTGGATTACTGCACGCATTTGCGCGCCAGGCGCCTTCACCAACTTGATGAATTTTGCTTGCCTCAGCCACTGCAAAACAACAGGAGTTTTATATAAAAACATAGCTCCTTGTATGGGTATTGTACAGGAGAATAACAAGAAATTGTGTTGATTTTGAATTGCGTAGTGTTTTTGATTGTTTGCAAATGAAGCAAAAATAGGTAAAGTGCTCCCATAGGCAGATGAGAGTTTTGATGTAAATAAGACCTCTGGGATGGTTTGTTGCCAGTTCCGCCTTTAGCATGTTATGCTAAATGGGTGTGAGTTTAGATAATCGGGTACTGGCGGACAGGACAATAGACTTCACGCCAAATCCAGGTTTATTAATGATACTGCACCATTCTCATACTGAAGCGGATTGCACCCGTTTTTTAGAACCCCAAAATAAATATTTCGATCTAGTATACTTTAATATGTAAAAATTTTGTTTTCATTATTTTAATCATGCAAGAAATTTTTTTTTCTTTCTGATAATATCCATTGATGCATTGTCCTTATTTCTTTGATCCTATTCACAACATTCGACATATTGCTGACGCACCACATTGTGAAATTATTTGAAAACTTTTCCGCTTTGTTTGATACTTTTTGACAATGGAGATGTATTGTTGTTTGAAATTCGATGTGTCTACACTCGCGCCGTAATCCAGCTTCCTGCGGGAGATTATTCTAACGAAGTGCGCAGAATAAATAATAACGAACGCCTACAACCAATAGAGTATTGCCAAAACGACAGAAGCAGTCGCAAAGGAAAAATATCAAAATAACAAAACACTGTCGTTGTGTTGACTGGGGCTGCTTCTCAAAACTAAAGAAAGACTTCCAAGGAAAATAAGGAAGACTATGATATCCATACGGAAAAGCCACGAAGTAAACAAGGAATCAACTATATGTTGTCGAGTGCCAAGCACAGGTGACATGCTTATACTTAACATAATTTAGATGGTGCAACATGATCCTTGGAAGATCAACAAAGATCAAGAAGATCACCACGAGATACAGAATTGTTGAAATTTTACAATAGAGTACTCGAAAATATACAATTGTATTAAATTCACCAAATATCGATTACACACAAAAAAAAAACTAAAGCTTAGTATTCATTGTGTCTTCTTATATTCAAGTTTTATTTTGTTATAAGCTCATTTCAATTCATTGCACACTAATCAATTGTTTTATCACAATTTATTTAAAATTCCAATTGAATAAAAGAGAGAAGGAAAAATATCCGCAAGTGAATCAACCATGTGGTTTACAAATTGCCCTAGTTGGCAAGCAATTGAGTAAAGTTTCAATTTTTTTAAAAAATATTTATCTTAAAATAACAAAAATTCAATTTGATTTAAACAAAATTTATAATAAATTTTTATATAGTTAATAACGCTACAGTAATGTTTTAAACAATTTTGCATTATTTAATGGACTGGAATAAAGAGTAAATTGATTTCCAGTGTCTTCAGCAATGTTAAACAAGTATTGATTAAAATATTCATGAATTTTAACAAGGACATCCACTGCATACTAATCAGGCATAGGATGAGACAAGCTTCCCTGTGTAAAGACAAAATCTAGTGCTGAAAATTAAAAGCTTTATTTGCAATGCTATTGAGTGTAATATTTTGAGCTAACAATGCTTTCAAAAGCTTCGCATTAAATATGTTTATTAAAAAATTCTTAACCCAAGTTTAAGAAAAAATTCCAATAAAATGTTATTTCTTAATTTTTAAATTTTGCTTTTTAATAATTTCTAGGTTATTTAGATTAGCAAAACAAAAATTATTAGTGAATTTTATTTGTTACTTCAACTTACAACATCAATCCAAAAGTTTTCATTTAATTAATCAAATTTTCATTCGTTTCAATCAAAAATAGTCATTAACAGAATTAGATCCATCTCAATCTCAGTTTCGGAAATGTTTTTGGTCTTCTGCTACAGTATGAAACACCCTAGTATAGATCAAACAAATTAATTTAGAACTTAACTCATTCCAGTGTGTGTCCTGTTGGGTCGTGCGTTTCAGATGGAAATACGGCAACTAAAAGCGGCGGTTAGCTAAATTCAAACAGTGGACAACAGACAACAACCGCCAGCAGTCGCTTGCTTTGTCCACCCCAACACGCGTCCTCTAATTTCATCGTGGTGAGGACAACCGGCGACTTTGTCGAATGTCCTTTCATTGCAATTCCGCCTTTGACATGTTAATGTCGTGCGTTTACGAATTAGACAATTAGAGAATAGGAAACAAAAGCAGGAATGCATATTATTACTAAATAGATTAGGAATGGATAGTAATTATTAAAAACTAAGCCATATATCTAAAGTACAAGTTCAGTAGCATATAAAGCAATTGGTATGGAATTCATTTATTTTATGAGATAATATTATTTGATTTCATTGAGTTTATTGTGTTACTAAAGACTATTTAATTCAATTTTCCTATTTTTAATCCCTTGAAAAACCCTTTTGCCTGAATACCTGTCAAGAGACCTGCACGTTATTCACCTCGTGACTTTCTCTAAAACGTAGTTTCCTCGCAGCAGTCTTGACTGTTATTAATCTAGTGGAAAACGATCGCATTATGTCTACGCCCACGTTCATCCTCTCGGCGGTGGTGATGGCGGCACACAAGAAACGCATTGTTTGCCCTGGCGTCTGCCACACAAAATCCCGCAGCCTTATACACATATTACATAAATCACTGCTCAAACGACTTTATAATCTATTTTAGCCGGGCGTTGAGAAACCGCCCCCAAGAGATCATTGCCGCCGAAGAAAGCAATACCACCTTCAATATATGACGGAAAATCACTCTCGAGAGTTAAGCCAGTTTAACGTGTTGAACCAGTTTAACTGTCACCTTGGAGTCTTCCAGTCAAGAAGGACACCAGTTGAAAACAGGATAAAATTAAACAATTTCTTACAGTACAATGTGCAGCATGTACAAAGTCGTTTTATGACGACTCTATGGGGACTTTTAAAGCACTATTAATCTCGCAATGTAGCAATCTTCGTCGCGTTAAGCTCACCGTCGTCCTGCTGGTGTAATGTGTCTATAAATGGCCGAGATCGCATCCTATGAGAGCGGTTGAGTGCAGGAAATTACACACGTACGTGCACGATGCGCGCTAAATGAAGTTGGGGCGGGTGTTTGAAATTTGCATGAATGTTTTGATAATGTTTTGGTGGAGGCGCCGCGCTCGTTATCCTTGCGGCCATGCACTTTGATGGCGCGCAGGATGCTGTGATGCGCGCCACACGCGTCCGTACGCCGACATAATAACAATGAGTGCATCATTATGCATTGTGGCGGCGGCAAGCGGCATCGATGCGCAATTGCTTTACGTCGGCAGGAGCTATCCATCCATCACGTTACTCGAGCCGTGTTTCAAACAGCCTGCTATGCTAATGAGTTAAACAAAACGTGACCAAGAACGACAAGAGACTGGCAAGCGAAATTATTTCCATGCGGGTCATTTGACGACAAAACGTTTTCACATATCACCAAAAAAATAAAACTCATAAACTACATATTATAATTCATCATAAAAACAAAAAGTCTATGTATGAATTGTATTAAATATAAAAATATTAAATTTTGAATTAATCTCACGTGATAACCTTTTCAAATAGATAAATTTAATTAAGTGCAATTGACACTTGTCTAATCAAGATTACTACAAAGTCGTGTCATGCAATTAACCCGCAATATTTATTAATGCAGTATATACATATTGATCAGATTTTGTCATGGGTTACCTCTAGTCATAGATCATCATAGATTGTGTACATGCACGTTGATTAGCAGTGGCAATATTGATGTTTGTATAATGTGCGCAGACAAATCGCCTCGCATTAATAGAAAAGCCGCCGTCGTAATACCGCATCCTGTCAGCAAATTATTTTGATGTGTACCAAATCCCATCACATTCATGTTCATTTCATCAAAACATGATAGTCATTTCAATAAATTTTAAGCAAATTTTGTTAAATTTATATTTTGCAAAAATGTAAAAGCTTAGACAAAATTTGTTATATGGCGTGTAAATTTTATTATACTTTAGCATATATTTTTTCAATTAAATTTAATTAAATATTTCATAATGAGCACGCCTCTAATAAAAGTGTGAATTGTGAACGGAATTAAAAGTTAGATGGCGTTACTCGCGTAATTATGTTGGTTATGTGTTAAAAAAAAATAAAAAATGTTGATTCAGATTAGAGATATTATATCGTAGAAAAAATTTTTGATTAATAAAAAACGATATTTCAAATGTCAGATTGCATGTGGCTTAGCAGGATATATTTTAATAAAATGAGGTGTTCTAGTGGGGTTATGAAAGCTAGCTTTTGTCAATTGTCGTGATATTTATGATAGTTTTAGCAGGATTAAAACTGGTATACCTTAAATATATGTTTTGCTGTCAAACGCTGTTTATTTAATTAGTTTCTTAAATTAACCCATAGTTAAAAGTGGTTTTCAATAGAAAAATTATTTTAGAAATTTTTATTTTTAAAGTTTCGTGTCTACTACTTTTTTTATATTTGTGAGTAGTATGCACTAATTTCTATAAATATTATCACATTTTTTGGTCTTATATTAATATAGAAATTAATTCGTTATACAATTTTCTTACTTCCAAGGGTTTGGAAACATCCCAACCCAAGATTAAACACTTCAACAGATTCTCCGTGTTTGCGCTGACATAACGGGGATGAATCCGAATTTGTCAAGCATAAGGATACCTCATATTTCAGCATTAGAGTCCTTTGCTACCGGCGCTGGATAAACAGATAATACCTGCGATGGACTTGCATAGAGCCATGCTGTACGCGCCCACGCAAAACAAACTTTCGCCCAGCTGCAAATCTCATCCACCGCATTGAATCTCTCAATACTCTGCTCTTACAGAAATTTCAACTATCTTAAATCTGCCAGTGGCATATTCCCAAAAATACAACTTTCAACTTCTACCAAACTCTTTTAAAAATTCACTCGCTGCGCATAGTTTTCATCCCACATTGTTTTCTTTGGCTCCTCCACCAAATCCTTTAAAAATTATTAAATTATTAGCCCATTAAATTATCGTTTTTGCTATCTTAAAGCAAAAGTTTTAAAAAATGTGTGTGGGTATTTGAGAAATTGAAAGACTTAAGAGGTTTTAAAGTTCTTTGCCATTGTGAAATAAATTCGTAAAGGTAGCAAAGATTGGGCAAAGTTTGCACTTAATGAAATGTTGTTCAAGCTTACTGCACACAAACAAAGTGGGTCACTATTTTAAAGACGCACTTTGTTTATTTACTCAAGCAACGAGTGCTATTTTTAAACGTCCAAACAGTTAGTAGATAATCGTGTTTGGATTATTTATATGCGCGAGCTGCAAAACTTTTAAGAGCATCTGCTACGGGCATAATTCCTCAATTTTTCACCATCCGGATAAAGATAGAGGACAAAGGCTTTGTGCATATGATCATATTTTATGTTGAATTTAATTTTTCTGACATTGGAAAGAAATGGAGAGTCAAATAGTTGGAAGGATTTTAAATCTCCACAAAACTAGATCAAAAATGGAAAAAATCTTAGAAGACTTGCAAATCAAAAAAAAAAAACTTTCAGATTATGCATGAAAATCTACTTTTTGAGTTTAATTTATAATCAAATATCTAAATTATGTGTGAAATCATAATTAAAGTTACGTTAGAAATCTATCACATCAATATTTCAAAATTGACTTCAATTCAAGTATATATTACCTATCATTTAAAAATAAAAATTTTATAATGTTTTATTTATTTTTTATCTATCTAACGTTATCCTACCATCTGCTTTATTCTTTTGCTTCCTGTCTGATGCATAATCCTTAATACTTTCTTCTAGTATTCCACCAAAAACAAAAACTGTTTTTGCGTGCACTTCTAAAAACTTTCATTGTCTTTTCTACATTACTTTCTCTATCACAATTCTACATTTTACTGGGTTTCTCTTTTTTCCTTTTCTCAATACCGCCCAGTTCAGAATTTCCAGCTTATTTGGCTCTGAACTTAGGCAAAATACTTGAATCCAGTCCAATGGAATAAGTATGCCGTACACTAAGAATTTAAATTGGTTTGATAAAGAAGTATTTATGTAGAAATGTTTCTTCGTTTTGTCTTGTTTTTTCCCAGTAAGCTGTGTCTATTTCCAGCCCAGCGTGCCACACGCAGCGTTGATAAAAGATAAAAGATGCAAAACGGGAGCTATATAGATCATGAAGCACCCTAAAAAAGCATTTTTTTTTGTAGGGAGCCAAAACCGGTAAATATTTGTTTAATGGTAAAAGTATGAGCTATAAATTAAAAACGCATCTATTTAATTTTCTTTAAACAAAGGAGCTTAATATAAATGCATTGAACTCTTTCCTTCTGGGTTCTGTCTTCTCTTGTAAATAAAGTCACAAATATCCATTTTTATGGGTTAAGGTTAAAATTGCACAGAATGAAATGAAATAATCAAGCACTAAAAGCATGCTTAATTAATCGCGTGCTTTTTGTCAGGCTTGAAATTTTGATGCTTTATCTTCTGGCATCGCATGCGTTGTGTCTCACCCAGCGCCAGTAGAATTATTCTGGATGTTGGAAGCTCTGGATGCTGGAAACAAGCGACGCGTGAAAAAACACGTGCTTTTTACCGCATCCCGCCACTCATTACGGCATTATAAATAGAGCGTGGCGATATGTTTGTCACAATTCGCCGCGTGTTATTTATGGACGGCGATTTATTTAGCAGTTGACTTGAGAGTGCATCAGAAAAAAAAAACTACCAAGAAACTAGTGACACAACAAAGAAAAACTTACTCAAACCAACAAATTTCCACATTTCACCAAGCAATACAAATACAGTCATTAATTTATTATGGTATACATTTTAATTAATATCTATTGGAAAAGTATTTCAATCACTTTCACACTTCTTGGCCGTTTTTACAATAAAAGCTTTTATCGCCCACTGAGTGCCATCAACTTTTAATAAGTTTCCAATGCGCACAAATTGATTAAAACAAAAGCTTTGTGCGCCATCATCAGAATAATATTTTTCTGCAAAACACAATGGCCGTTGCTAATGAAAGACAAATACATTTTATTTTATAACGATTGCAGCACGTAATTAGTTTCAGCTGCGAGACGGTTTGTTGCTCATCAAAAAATTGAAGTTCTGCGAGGAATTTGTGAGGAGGTAAAAAGTTGTAATATATTTCTGATCAACAGCAAGGAGATTGACTTGCATTGGCGCAGAATCAATCGGGCGGAGAGATATTGACAGGAAATTAACTTTGATACAGTTGAAATTGCAATTTTTCAGCGAGTTTATAATGGTAAAACAAGAAGAAAAACTTGGAAGAAATGGAATTTTTGCAGAATTTACGGAATTTAATATAATATAATTTAGTAGTAAATATTTTAATTCATATTTCTTTTAGACATTGCAATTTCTTTTCAAAAAGATATAATAAAATGCCTGCATTAATTAAAAAAGCTCTGAAAAAAACAACAAAATTTGTTTTCCAGGAAATTCTTATTCTAAATGAATAATTCCTTCAGAAATTAAATACTTTACAGTCGTTTAAAAATTACTATTTATTTCAATCAATAAAGGTACTAATTTAACAATCTTCCTTTTTTAATATTCTAATAATTTCAAAATCAAATCCTTAAAATCGATTGCAACCTCTAGCTTTGCGCACTTTATCCCACTTGAACCGCAGCCAACACCAGCAAAAGCCGAAACTCTCGCCAGGCCGATGGTTTGTTTACGCCGACATGGCATGCCGCAGCCGCCGTCGCCGCCCCACGGGGCCATGAGTAATGAAATGCATGATAAATTGATCGCCCGCCCGTCGCAATTCCGTCCAATTGTAACCAGTTACAAGTTTTCAGCAGAAATTTTTAGAGATGGATGTAAACCATCTGCATCTACCGCTTCACCGCGCCCGAGCCGCCAAACAGATCTTTGTTTACAAGTCATCAATTAACGCGTTCAAAACGGAAACAAAAAGCAAACGTAAAAGGCATGCGCAAAATGTGCTACTCATCAGAATGTTAATTAAAACCTTAATAAGGAATTTTTTTCTATTTGTAAAACAGAGATTGTCTCTTCTCTGTTTTACGAAAAGCAAGAATGAGCTGTCAGTATAACTTGTTAATTATCATTTTCAAAACAAAAAAATAGTGCTTTTGTTTTAGTTCTTACTTGGGGGGAGATCAAATTTCATTTGGTATGCTGCATTTCCAAAAGCTGTAAAAGTTGTGAATGAAATATGAAGACGTTTTATATCTGGGTGCTTGGCAGGGAAAAGAAGAGTAAACAGTCCATTTTACCGGTTTAGCACGCTGAAACTACCTTCAAATATCATCTTCCTCTGGGCAACCTCGGATCGTACCCTCTCAATGTGAGGATTACCGCGCGTCCTTAGCGCTCATCCGTTATTTTTCATTCTTCATCTTGCGCCGAGCGGCGGCTGTGTCCGTGGGATGTACAAGAAATATGCAAAAAGTGAATAAAAATTGGATCGTTAAAGTTGGGCAAAGTTTGCGTGCCGCAGGAGCACACAACTCGTAAAAAACATTATTCAGTTTAAAAAGTTGCCCGCTCTTCTTGCATTTCTCAAAGCAGCATAAGGGCGCGCTATTAAAAGAGTTTTGAATTATTTTTATATTTAAGCGACTGTGCACGTCGTGATGTAACTTAATCACCCATTATAACTGTGTGCATTGTACATAAAAAAGCAGTATGGATAGAAATAGTGATGGAATAAATAGAATTTGTTTGAAAAATTACAAAAAAAAATTATAGGCATAGAAACCAACAAAGTTAATAAATCTACATTAAATTATTTTTTAGTTTTACTATACTAAATATAACTGCAAAAAAACAAATTCAATGAAAGAGATAAAATACATATAAACATTATTTTTTGTAGCCTCAAAACAAATCAAATCTTATTTGCTCTTATATGGTATCTCTTTCAGCTCGCTATACCAAAACCTCAAATCTGTAATCCCACAATAATTGTGAATGAATCTTTGTTGTCCTCCTGTAGACAACTATTAGTTGTATTTATCCAGTGCAGTGTGTTTAGGCGCTAAGGCAAATCCAGAAATTTATCATCGGCGGCGGGCGGTGTAGTGAAGGGGGCCGAAAGTACGCATCGTGCGCATTACTGTGATTTATGCGCCCATGCCCCGCCACCGCCGCCGTTGTTTGCCAGACCATTTGTACTATTTTATGCATGATGTTCACGAACATTGCGCCCTCCCGTCGTGCTCAGATTCCTACAATCTATAATTTTGCAAGAATCACACACAGGATGCGCAATTTGCGTACAATTAAAACAATAAACGGTTTGAAGGAGACCAACATGAGCAACATAAGAAAATAAAGAAATTTTTGTTTTATCAGTGTTCAGATACTTAAAATGGAAAAAAGTTATAAAAAATCTATTACTAAGGAATTCATAGTTTATACAGGAATAGACAAAGCAAGATAAGCCCATTTGAGAAATGCAGCTTAATTAGGAAAAATTAATTAGTTTATATTTAAATTTCAATTAAAAATACAAAGGTTAAAAAAAATCACCAAGATTTTAATTTTTTTATGCATATTTTGTTCAATAAGAACTCAAAGAAACTTTGGCAGTACCAGAGAGCTTTCGGTCTAACCTAACTTTTTGGATAACGGTTATCCTCTAGGATTATTACATATAAAGTCTAGGATAACCAATGTTAACGGAAAATTATGAGATGTGATATTTATCGTGGAATTGGAAACTAATCAAAAAAATAATAAATAATTTCAGTGCCATTTCGGTTTATTCATGTTTTCCATTCCGGATTTATTATTTTTAATTTATTCGAATTAATTTATGTTTTTTTCTTGCTACAATAATTAATATAAACTAAATTCAAATTTTAAAAAATCCTAAAATTAAATATTCTTCTGTATATAGTATTTAAAAAAATAAATAACGATAATTAAACATATTAAAATAATTTTTTAAAATATCATCCAGTTATATTATTTAATCACAATATTGAGTGTCAAAATATTTTAAATTCTGATGATATTTTCCTTTTACACCAGTCCATATGTTATTACTACACATCATAAATATTATTTAATAAATTCAAGCTGATTATAAAGCGTCTCTGTGTTGCAATAAAATATTAAATAACATTCACAAACAAATGGAGAATAATATAAAATATACATGCATTCATCAGGTTTTTAATAACATGTTGAATAAAATATCAAGCCGCTATCGTCATTCTTGCCAATAGTTGATGGTTAATTCTACGACTTCCATTAATGTGGGCGCAAACGCGGACCATCACCCTAATTAGAGTAATTACGAGAATTATATTTATTACATGAATAATTAAACAAGCATAATTGAAAACAAACATGTAGTTCGTGCAGCTGCCACCAAATGTATGTAATGAACTTACCTACACAAATAGCAGGAAAAAACATAAAATATCATTGGAATAATTTATTTATCAATAATATTTAAGAATAAAATATTTACTGTGGCACGTCAAAATTTATTAAATTCTTTTTATTGCAAAACTTTGAGATTTATTTGATAGGTTGCAAATATACCTTGCCCCACTGATTTATTTTGAAATAATTTGATTAGATGATTTGGTTTGATGTGTTTGTAAGTTTGCAAGATTTACAAAAACAAAAAACTAACAGAATTTTCTCAACAACATCTAAAGTATTGAGAATTCTCAATCTGTCATATACAACATTTTTTAAATTAATTTTTATCTATAAAAACATGTCAATCATTTTTGGATTAAAATATATATACAATGTTACTTTAGAATATTTAACTTACTTATATTAATGTTTTATGATTAAAATATAATCCAATTGCTTTATAACTTTATATTTATGTAACATTTAGAAACAATAAATTAATTGTATCCTTTTAGTTGATTACACTGGAAGATGTTACATAGACCTAAATGTTTTCAGAATGTACATCATTTTTCCGTTGCCTGCAACATAATTTTCTTTGTTGTAAACTAGACACGGTTTATGCTCGGCTTCATGGTGAATTTGTGGATGCGCCGGGCGCGCATAAAATGCGCATCCTAACAATGATAAATTCTTCGTCTAAATTATCGCCGCCGATTTCTCGTGCTTCGTAATAGCGCAATTAAGAAAAATAATTCCTTATCTATTCGCGACGCCGTGCGAATGCTGCTGCAAAGCGCATACCAACGTGGGCCAAAAGCTTAGCGAAATTTATGACATTGACGCCGCGACAGAGTGAAAATAAAGCTCTGGTTATGCTGGTTTATTCGAGCATTCTGCACGCGTTGTGCACACATTCACTTGCTTGAGTTGCTCCAGAGAAATGTCGTCGCATGTTCGTGCACAATAAAAGCAAGACATGAAAATTATAGCGCAACAAAATACCTGCTCGTACATAAAATTTGCATTAGAAATCACTTAGTCTTACATTGGACTATTGCTGTTGATGTTAAGTAACTAACTATATTCGAGGTAGAAAAACAACATTGCAACATAAATTCAACTCGTGCATGACATGCTACAAAAACAGAAACAAGGACATGCTACATGGACTGAATATCTAAAGAAGTACATGAAGAGAATCCGCATGACCTGAAATCACCATGAAATTCTTTTAATTATACTCAAAACCTACTTTGTACCACCAGTGTTTTTAATTTACTTTCATTCCCTTTTATTTCAATCTACATTTCAAAGATTTTATGGAGTGTTAATTGTGAACATCCTGGATATCATTACACTGGAGCAGCTGTATGTCGATTCCTTCCGAGCCATATCCTCGGACATGGCAATGTATCAAAACTCTTTTTGCAAGGACAACCGCAGCAGTGATGCGATGATAACAGGAAGTGGGAGCAGAGAAATGTGCTCGCATTGTTTTCCAAAATATCCAGCAGGTCAAGCAAATATTAAATCTTTCGATGTGGGTAAATCAAGATTTTCTGGCTTAAGAATTGTTGGGTTTTGGATTTATTAGTTGGTTGTTTCCGATTTTGGAATAAAAAAATTATGCACTGGAAACTTTTATGATAACTAAATTTGTAGCAACTATGGTTAAATTGAATGTAACTGAAACTAATTTTGTTAAGAATAAATATATCCTTACTATCCTTACAAATATTATTTATTATATATCTGTATTGTAACTAGACATAAACTAGTGCTCTATATTAATGCCACCAATCAAAAAATAGTTCTCTTTTAAAACTACAATTTGACATCTACTGGGACATTCGCCACAAATTTGTTTTAATCCAACCTTTGTCATCGAATAAGCCAATTGAACAAACTAAAATATATGTCTATAATTACGTAGCAACCAAATAGTCGTTTAACAATATTTGCACGAACAATAACACAAATGTACAATTAATAACATCAAATTCCTTTTATAATCAATTCAATGTATATACATGATGATTTACCGCTTTATCACAAATGGAGTATGAGCTGCAGGGATAGTTTAAGGGTGTTCAGGGAGCAGTTTGTGCACGTCGCTTATGGCACGTCCGTAATGACAATAATTGCATTTGCAATAGGCGCACAAACCACGCGGATGGCCGAAATGTTGATATCAAACGGATTAGGCTCAAATGACGAGTGTATCTCTCACCGTTCGACAACCCTATTTTACCCTTGGTATTGAGGGATGGGTGAAACACCCGCTTGCATTTATTGCATTTTGAGCATAACACATTTGGATGCGTTTGCAAAGTGAACAATGAGATTTAAACAATGATGTGATAAATGTATTTCACACTAACATTGTGAACTTTCTACATAGAACGTCATTACAACCTGAATTTATTCAGCTAATTTTCTTATCCATGCTGAATTTTTTCCAATATTTGCAGTAATCACTATAAATTTAACCTATAAATTGCTTTTAGAGTCTAATAACTATCTAATGGGAAATGTGAAACGGAGAATGGATTCTGAAAAATTTATTATGCCGTTTCGCAAACAATCAAAGCTTGGATGTAGGCAGCATGTCTAGCATCAACAAAACGCTGTCCAGTTGGCGAATTGCATTGTCCTGAAAGAATAACCTTGCAATGTGCGTTCAAGACGAACGTTGTAATAAAATGGGACAGTAATCAAATTAGATTTATATCAAGCTATCCTTGCTTTTCTTCGACGAAGGTTTTCATACAAACGCCAGCAGTTTGCCTTTGCTATCATTTTTCTTTTCTCAGTTCCTGTGTCTAAATGATATAAGTTTTTTATAAAGATTATTTATTAGAAATAAAATTTTTGACTTAAATTACATTACCTTTCTTTGAATATATTAAAAAATATTTTTATTAAATTTAAAAAAATGAAAACATACTTATTGTATTTTTTTAATGAAAATACTGCACTTATATTTTGATTTTACCACCAAAAGCCTAAAATTTTTTTAATCAAACTTGGTTTATTTTTATGAATACATCTTCCCTTTTTTTTGGGGTTAATACAAAAAAATCTCATCTTCTCCAAGGATTTTTTGTACCAGTTCATTCATTTACCCAAGTTGCTTCTCGATGATGATCGAAGCACAGCACAAGCCAA
The DNA here is from genome assembly GCA_027574925.1 of Ecitoglossa quadriceps. Lineage (NCBI taxonomy): Eukaryota > Metazoa > Arthropoda > Insecta > Coleoptera > Staphylinidae > Ecitoglossa > Ecitoglossa quadriceps. The sequence goes on from JAODGC010000004.1 coordinate 5,095,978, forward strand.
CTTGTCCCCTTGGTATTAGCTTTTATCCTCACTGGAAATTCAATCGATATTGGCAAGCATCTTCTAGGACATGAAGAAATCTCAATATCTACACTAGCCTTTAATACTGTGTTCTATTCAGTCTTGGAAAAGAATATTTAGTAAGTTTCCATAACGCTCAGTGTGCATCAATATAGTGGAACTGATTCTGTTTCGATTAGGGTCTCGTCCAAAAGCAATTTTCCTTCAAATCCACCCTTTCTAAAGCTTTAAGTGCCACCATCATCTAAGATGACAGCAACTAGTTACCATAATGAAAGTTTATTATTTTATTAACGACATTCAACACGCAGACTTACACGCAAAGAGAAATCGCATCTTCAATTTGCCGCCTCTATCGTCCCAGTAACGCTGTAAACTTAATTTTACTTTTCATTAAACTTTGCGAGTAAAGTTCAGAAAGTTGTTGACAAAATGTACATGTGATTAAATCCATCTAGAGATCTCAATTTATAATAGAAAATGTTGTTTGGTTTACATTTTCATATAAAAATTAACTAGAGCAAGAGGACGAAATTAAGTTCTTGGGTAGTTTGTAAGATTATCGCGTATAAAGCAGACTTAATCATCATTAAATTCAAGTTTACGAAACAACTGAAGCAGTGAGCCACAATGCGCTCAAATTTCATGCTTGAGGTTGTGGATTTGCCCAAGTGGTTACAAATGAGTATTGTCTTTGTGGTAGTGACGACCAGGTAAGGTTTGGAGAGTGTGTTTAACTAAATAAAGCGCCAATTTCGTCGGTTGGTTTAACCTGCTGCCGGATAGAATTATTCATAGGTCGCGACCGGAATCCAAGAAGATATTAATTTTGATCTCAGGTACAGACCATTGAAAGACGAGCGAAATATAAACTTTTAATTAACCTGTAATGTTATTTAAGAATATTATACTAAAACTGAAATGACTCATGTTAAAACACGTATGATTGACGATATACAAGTTTTTCTACGTGGCGGCGCCGGGCACTATACACTTGATGCAACATGAAACGCAATCACGCCAAACTTTAGTAAATAAATAAAATACATAAATTATACTATATTATTTTTTCATACTTACACTACCAATATTCTCTTAGCTTTAAATCTAAGTAAAATAAATTCTAATAAAACAAATAAAATCAACTCTAGAAGTTTTGCTATTCACCGCCAAAAATATTTGCGATAAAACCAAAGGCACACGGGCAAATCAAGGTAGAGAAGAGTGGGCTATCTAATGGAGGCAACGTGTGGGGGAGGAAAGTACGCTTTATGTTCGCCATTGCAATTGCCTCGCGGCTATATATCAAGGGACGGCGCAAATCTTATCTCTTTAAACATATACAAAGCTATTCAAGTCCCAATTCCTCGATTTGCAAGCGTAGGCCAACATCAGAAGAAGAACGTGAAAGTAACACCAGTGCAGAGTTAAATTCAAATTTAACGTGTGCTTGAAATATCTAGGAATCTAATTTATGTTGTGGAAAAGTAGAGTGTTGGGGGTAGCATGAAATGAGAAGGTTGGAATCAGGATGAATTTGATATTATTAATAAAATATTTGTTTTACGTTTATTTAAGTAGAGGAATGGCACAAAGAATATGGGATAGAGTTTGAATTTCTGCTGTACGATTCTTACGAGCGTCGTAATGGATAATATGATATTACCCTGATCCGGCTGCTTTGTCATCCTGATATATGGCTCTCCGCGGGCGAATAAAAGCAGCGCTTAGTGTTACTCATCAGAGAGCAGCAGAATGCGTCTGCCGGGATAAACTTATGTCACTTTCTTTCGTCCTTTTCCATTCAGAAAAATTCCAAAAAAGTTTGCTTTTTGCCACTAATAATTATTTTCTATAAAAACTACTTTCCTTATATCTCCTTAAAATGATTCTGCCAAATTTTCATCCTTTGAATTTATCTATAGCTTTAAATATTTTTCCTCAAAGAAATACGATTGATGTGTGAAAAAAGATAGAACTGCAGTATGCATAACAGGGCATTACAGTTTTTGCAGTGATGACGAATGGATATATTATTACCGCTTTGCATGCTGCAAATTTACACAAATTTGTATTAAATGCAGGGTGGAAGGGTTGGTAGCGTGTGGCGTCTTAAATGCCTGTGAAGGCGGTGTAATTGTTTTTATGCGCTCGTTTTACCTACAGCTAATCACCGCCGCACGCGTCGCGAGATTAATGTCAATGGCGTGCCGAAAATGAATTTTCATCGGGACAACAAACTTGAATTATTGTATAATAAAATAAATGGGAAAATTAAGGATGCATGTTATTCATTTAACTGCAATAAACGCAGTTTAAATGCTGTAAGCAAGATTTACAAAAAAAAATAAAAAAATTTTTGCAATTGATGAGCCTAACAGGATATACAAAAATTTTATTTTATCAACATACCTGTTTAGAAATAATGAACTCAAGTCAAAATAGTAAGTAAACACAAAATTTAAAATTTAATTCGTTATCGTAAATTTAAGCTTTTTAACTAAAATTCTTGCCAATTGCAGTATTTTTATTATTTTTTATTTACCCTTAAATACAATCTAAGACTAATTATAGTCCGCAGTCAGTTCTGGTTAAGCCGGTACGCATCAGCAAATCAACGCTGCATTGAAAGCCAAAAACGAACTTAATGACCTCATGATTAAGTTATGGCGCCAAGCGGTTTTCTTTCCGCGGGCGGCGGCAAAAGAGCACGCGCAACCCGCCGCCATGTCGATGATAACGTCAAATTAGCGCGCAACCAAACGAAACAAATTACTTGCTAGAGCGCAACGCGGAAACTCATGCGGATCGACTATTTCGTTTCCGTTATTAAACTTCATTCGGCCAGCTTTTGTTTGGTAGCGCTGCGTCGAGTAATTAAATCATACATCAAGCTGGAAATTAAATCAATGACTGAATGTTTTATTATTTATTTAAGTAGGATGCAAGTAAACTGGGTGCAATAGCAGTAAGAAAAATAAAGATGAATCTATGTTGTTAGGGTGTTGACTATTCAATAAAATTTAGAAGGAGTTTAGTCGTGTTACATATAATAGGATATGTTTAAGGAGGTATAATTAAGGACATGATTTTTATACAAAGTAGAAAAATCAAAGGTGTATTATAAAAATATAATTAGAGTCCTTGGAATTACTTCAGATGGTAGTAGCAAACTAAATTGGATAATTGGATAAAGCAATGAAAATAAAATCTAAATTACATTAGAATGCTAAAATTTTCAATATCCATGTAACACCCACATAAAACATTTCCCAAGCATTTTTATTCTTTATTTCACTTTCTAGACATTTTGGGTGTCCCTAGAAAACCATCTGCGGTGATAATGTGAAAATCCATCCAACTTGTCGAATCTTCCAACGACAACGAGACTTTAAACTTTCCCAGTTGTGAACTCTTCAAGCTTTGGATAGAAAGGAATCTTGACATATCCAAAACGCTTACCCGCAAAGTCCATAGAATACTGTACACGCAGGCAACGCACGTCAAACTTTGCACCCTTAAACTTTACACGCATGTCCCGACAGCAAATGCGAGCTCCTGGAATCTTCAACTGCTCCAATGTTCCAACATTCTAATGACTAATGCATGAGCGATTCTTTAGGGGCGCATATAATGAAAATTTCAGATTCAAGATGGTGACGCGTTGCTGATGTAAATACATGCCTCACGTCCCCATGCTGCTTTTTCTCCGACTGACTTGTTTGCTAATTGGAATTAAAGTTGCGATAAGATATACGTACTCATCGGCCCACGTGTATTCCTCTGCTGGTATCATTAAGGTACACGATGAATAAGTGTAGGAAATAAAATGGGCATTGAAATTAAAATGCACGTCGGCATTCAAGGGTTGTCTACCTGCTTGGTTAAGTAAATTAATACAAAATGTAAATATTCGCCTCAACTCGTGTCTGTCTGTTAAATATTTACAACCCACCAGGTTCTGATAACGTCCATATTAATAAATGAAGCATTAGCATTTGGCTCCAGTGTCGAGTTTGATAAAATGATAAAATCCAAATCATGCAAGCAACATTACATGCACGCTGAACAAGTTGCCTGCGCCGAAGAAATACCATAAATTATGGCTGGTGGCTATCAATAAAAATACTCTACGCTATTATATAAGTTCAGAGCTTTACTGCTTCCAAGACTTGAATCGCCGCCCTCTAAGCGCTGAAAATAAGCTGCTCGTATGCAGGCAGTATTGGTAATATATATGCTTGCTTAAATTGTTGCGATGCGAGACCAAGAAAGATGTCAAGCGTCTGGTGGTATGGGCACGGAATAAAGAGGTTCGCGGCGATGGTGGCGGCGGCTATGGTAGTGCTAGCACAATATCAAATACGCTATTGATTTATGCCCTGCAGCGCGGTGTATAAAGCGTACCACTAGGCCAGATGAATTACCGGACGGACCGCCACAACTCTCTTCTGCTCCATAGCGGCCTGGGATGCACGAAGGCGGCAAACAACTGCCTCCAGCCGTTCAGCACAATGTGAGGATGGGAATCTATTCGTTGCCATCAGAGAATAGATTGTATCTAAGACTTTAATACTAATACCACCACCAACAAACGAAGCAACCCATCCTAATGTAACGTAAC
>JAODGC010000004.1:5105520-5117707 GCA_027574925.1 Ecitoglossa quadriceps
TGTTAAAACAACACATCTCGATATCATTTCATGCAACCCCTAGATATGGACAATCCTGAGAACGTAGATAAACCCCGCTAGTTATACAATATGGATTCAAATAATCCTGGTTTTATTAAGGAAACCAACCAACATAAAATTATAAACTCCGTTTTTTGTAGGGAACCTAAACCGGCAGCTAAATTGGTATTAATTACAAATAAAGTTTTTTTTATAAAAAAATGGTTTGTACTATATTTTTAAATCTTGTTAATTTTCTAATATCCTTGATATTCATGGGTTCCTCTTTATGGTCTTATGCAGTTAATTCGATTTTAAGCCGTGTTTTTAAGTGGCCCATGTTCTAAATCATAGCTGCACGTCAAATTTGCGTGTAGGCCACGTTGAGCAGGCGTTGGTAATTATAATAAATATCCGTGTTGTTGGCGGCGGCAGCAACAATGGCGAATTTATGCATTGTGGCGTTGTCAATAAATCGAAGAGAAGCAAAACGTAAACGGCAATAAATTCAAATTATATTGGCACTTAATATGTATCAATCGAATCGATAATGCAAATTATCTGTGCCTACCTGGCCGCGCGCACAACCGCCCTCGTTACTGTCGCCTCCTGGTTGCGCGAGATGCCGCCTCTTATCAGTAATAAATTGTGGCTTAAAACAATTAGAAACGTCTATTGTACTTAAAAAATATTTACAAAAAACAAAAACAAGAGATATTATTAGACATTAAAAACCTTTTCACCATTTTTGTGGGTTAATTTTAGATTTTTACTCAAAGCATGGTTTTAGAGCATATCAATGCTCCTGAAAATGTAAATGTTCATTTCCACTCAACTGTATTTTTCCACAACGGGAATGCAATTACACCCCAAAAAGCTTGAGTTGTTGCCGTTCCCAGTTGCGCAATTAGTCAAATATAGAAATGCGTAAAGCGCAAAAAGGTAAAATGCAACAAATTGAAATTAAGCATGCGCACGGCTAAATGGGGTTGTGATATAAATAAATTTATTTTTTTCATTTTTTATTGGTATCCTTGTTTAAAACTTCTATCATTAGCTTAAACATTTAAACGTAATTACAAAATGTATAAAAAAAATATCTCTGATTTAAAAATCTCCAAAACACATTCATTCTTTCACCTCCACTACCCTCATTTAAAACAGCGCAGTATAAATTTTATTACACTTCTAATAAAATACCACTCATTCTCTCAACCACTTTACACCCTTTCCCAGGCTGAAACGATTAAGCACCCGCACTATTCTTCACTATCCCAAAGAAACCGACATTATGCGCCCCAAGATGATCAGTGCCTGCTCCTCGGGAGGTTCATAAACAGCGCGCGCACTTTGCGCAAATTGAACTTGGAAATTAAACTTGACGCCACGGCGAAAATAATAGCGGCCTATCAAGCAGTGCCATTCTGCTCATTCCGTTTAACTTCCGTCCCTAGCGACGCGCCATAAAACAGTAAAATTTACTCCTACGATTTGTCAATTGATTGATGATTAGAAAACGTCGGCGTTGTTGCTAGCGACGCTCTAAATTAAAAAATTAGACATAACGAGAATACGGAGGTATTAAATTTGAAAATATGCGAATAGAACCATGGAGGAGTAGTATTATCATGACAGTATATTATCTGGACGGTTTAGACAAGGGTGAAATGTTTAACACTGTCTTTAGAGTTTAAGTTTCAGACTTGAATTAAATGACTTTATTTCCAAACTGCTTGGCGTTATGAATATGATATGTTAATTACTAAGAGAGCTCTTTATCACTTTGGAAACTATACTAAAAGATTGGTTATTATATTTTACTAGTATACAAAATAAATGAACGTGTTAAAACAATAATGTACTGCTATTGTTATGTGCATTGCATGGAATTATAGCAAAGACTGCGGTCAGCATAAAAGACGCTGCACTTTTATACATTAGAAAGTAGTGGGGAAGACTCACTAACGTGTGGCGTGTGGAGTCAGTGTAGTCTGAGATTCTTCGTCGCGCATTGGTGAGCGTAAGATGTCAGCACTAATCATAAAAGTAGATATAATAAGTTTTAAAGTTTATTCCTTGTATGATACTAAATTATTTTAATCAATTTTATTTCTCTTTCAGTTGTAGTATTTCTTACATATGCAAAACTACTTAAAAATCAAGTAAATAGTATGTTTTTCTGTTTTATTGATATGATCATATTGCTGTAACCAGGTTAAGGTGCTCATGACACGCGAATCATATGAATACTAATCGTACATAAATTGCACCCTGAATAGTACTAAAAATACTCCCTTGTTCCAGTTTCAGCCAAAAGCAACTATCACCGACTCCAATGACTAATTTTCATTCACATTACAAGCATCATAAAAATTCCAGTGTTGAATGGAGTGTAAATAATTTTTGAAAATGCACTGAATTTTTTCCACGCTTGCAGGTATAGGCACGATAGACATAAAGGAGCACGATGAGAATCATTTCCTTTTGTCTCCAAATTGCACTAGCATTTTGCATCGGATTCTTAATACGACAAAAAACAAAAAAAAAACGAAAGAAGCAGCAAAATGAACTTAAAATCTTTTTGTCAATTTGTGGTGATGTTCATAACGTATTTCTAGTTTCTCGTTTCTTTCCATTGTGGACTAGTTCGCAAATGGAGTCACTCCAATTTCTATTTGTTTCTAAAATATACTTTTCTTAACGTTGTGTTTGTTGTGTTTTGTGGTTGGGAATGTATCAGCAAAAAATTTATTCAAATTGTAGCTGTTACAATATCATTAGAATAGATTACGTTCCTTCCATTTATGACATGATTAATTCAATCCACCTGCCTTTCTATCCTGTTTTACCACATTATCCGGCTTCCGTTTGTTTGCAGTGGCATTAAAATGCAAGGTGATAAAAACCTTCGTACGGGTTGTTACCGCATGTCTGGTCGGTTATGACGGGCCGAAATTGGCAATTGAATGCCGAACGCTTATTTACATATTTTTGCAACGTTAGGGGGATATAATGATGGTGGCATTCAGTACGGAAATGTCAAACGTAAGAAACTCGCGAGCAATATGATATTGTGACATAAAGGCCAAGGTAAAAGGATATACAATTTTAAATGCAGAAAACAAGAACGAACGATATTAAACATTAAATATGTAAAACCCCGTTGAAAACATGATGTTGCATGATTGAGATTTTGAAGCGGAAAGAGCACTGAGTAAAGGAGACACATATTTAAAACGTTTCAATGTGGTGGGGAGAACGTGCTACTACCGGTTGTAAGCATAGAGTGCTCTTGTAACAGTTTATATCCGATAGGTGCCACTACAGTATGGTTTTCTTAGAATTTTATAGTAATATTAAGTTTGAACAAGCTGACTGAAAATGTTTTTATCACAATACTGGTCCTTGCTGAATTTACGATATCCCATTGTCATCATAATTACAGCATAAACTATACATTAATGTGGCCCACGCGTACGAGAATCGCACTAATATTATAATAAAGATTGATGGAATAATGCGGCTATCCATTTCGGCCGCGAGCATTTCCTTCTGGCGCATAGCACGCGAATTTTTCCCGCCATTCATTGCTGATATATTGATTATTTTATTACGCAAACTGCCCGCGATAAAATCCTTGGTAATTTATTACTGCTGGCGAACGCAGTTTTCGATTTTAAACAGACATAAAACTAATAATTTAATATCTATTCCCGAGCAAGTAGAATCTCATTAAATAATTTAATTTTGACAAGAGTAGCATAAAACATTAATAGATTAACTGTTGATAATAGATAAATACTTTGAAGTAAAAATCAATTTAATAAAACATTTCTGATAGATTTATGATTTGTCTTCACTGACTGTGCGAGAAACGAGCTTAGAAGTAAAATGTGTGCTTTGAATGAAAACAAATCGCCGACGCCGATGTGAATTGAATCGACGGCTGTGCCGACAACGGCGGTGGTGGCGGCGGCAGCGCGTAATAAAGTGCAATTTTGCCAAACGATAAAATAATTGCGCGCCTTCGGGAAAATAAAATTCTAATAAACTTGAGAAACTAGTAGAGAAATGCGCTGATTGGTATTGTACCTGCTACAAAGAACGCAATCAAATTGCAAAGTAGTTGCTTTATTTACAAAAGGGATTAAGGGCATAAAACAATAATTACTAGAAAGGTCTTAAATTACGACGTAATTCAATCGCAATGTAGGATTATGCATGTTGTTTTGCGAGAAAAACGCAATCTAATTACAAAGCTCAAATTGAAATTAATTAGAATTAATTAGCTACATTACGTGGTGTGTGCCAGCATAAGCAATTGCGTCAGGTACAAAGTACACAGAGTGAACAAGCATGGCATGTAATCACATTGTTCAAACTACCAAACTATTCTAACTACATTGTAACAATAAACTGGTGTCAAATTTACATTCTCTTATCTGCAATTGTATAATGTTAGCTATGGCATCAATATAGTTTTACGTCGAGTTTAAATCGAACGTTGCCAGACAGCTTTCAGGATGTACAGGATTTACAAAGTGTTTAACAATGCATGTTAAATGAGCGCCGACGTGCGTTTTCCGAGGGCAAACCTGCGGAATACTATACATCAGGAGCAGTAGCAATCCCGGCCGCGTGCGCCCTCGAAAATGCCAGCTTACTCTTCCGCTCACGATGTGCGCGCAGGACCTGCAAGTGGCTTTCGGCAGGTTGGCTGTGAGAGGGCTTGTTACCGGATGCCCAGATCTGTCGACGTGTGTGTTGACAATGATAAAGCATCGCCTTCATTTTCATCCAGATGAGGCGCACAGTCGAGAGATAGATCTGACAATATTTGCTCCAACGATAAAAAGAGGAGGTGGATGAAGCTCAACGCAATCCCACATAAAATGGAACTTGGTGTGAGTCACTTTGGAGTATTTTAGATGCAATGACTTTTTATAGTTTATAACAAAAAGCGATGTGTACAACTCTAGAGTAAGAAGAAGACTGTGCCCAATATGTAAAGCGCATGCCTTTATATATTCCAGTCTGGAGGGGAGAAACTTCTAAGCGGAACAACACACTACTTCTTATCATAATATGTACACTAGATGGTAGCACATGTCGAATATATGTTTAAAAATATGTAGTAAAATAACAAATAAAAATCAATGTTCCTTAATATTTTATTTATTTTAAACTATAATTTTTGCACTGTATTTGAATTTTTAACCTTTTGACAAATAATTAATATCACTCGACAATAATCGATCAATAGTACCGTGTCAACCATTATTAAAATGGTTTGAGCATGTCAAATCTCTTCCTAATCATTCAACAATCCAAATTGTCCACGTGTTTGCATGTCCTCACGTTCTATTTAGCAAGTGCTTAGCAAAATTGAATGAACACAAAAGCAAAATTAATGCGTGGCGTAATTAATGGCACATTAATCGAGCAGAAAATCAAATTTACCATTGTGCAAACGATTTAATGCAGATTAAAACTATCAATTGCTGTTATTTCATTCAAATTCAAACAAAACAATAAAATACCTTTGGTAAAATCTACACCAATACAACAAGCTTGGAATTAATATCTTCATCATACCTGGAACAATAAGCGAAATAAATAAGATTAGAAAATGTTTTGAAACTTATTTTGTAGTTAATTAAATTTCCTAGTTGCATTGTTTGTGAGCGTATTAGTACGTGTTGTATTTTATTAAATTGTATCACATCGAAGTGTTGTCCTTATATTATGGTGCATTCATGTACATCTATGTATAACGTGTACATTTGTTCACTTGCATAATATGTAATGGCAGGCGAGCGGCGCGCGCTAAAACCGGTACGTGCCGGCCGTATAAAAGTGTTATTTTCATCGCGAAAGGAAATTAAAAGCAATAACAACGGGCGGGCCGCATGGTATAGTTGCGCAAGCGGTAATTACGAGAGCCGGGCAGAGAAATAAAGTTATACCATGCGAAAATTATGATGTTGCTGGGCGCAAATGCGTTGGCAGACTTGTCAAGTGTGCAGAGTTTCAGTATTTCTAAAAATGGATAAAATAGATAAAATGAAAACCAATAAAAATGTTTGAAACAATTTTAAAGACAAATCTGGTACTTGTTCAATTTATTTTCTAGTTTTATGCGCGCTATGTTTGCAAGTTGGGTGACGACTGAAGCGGAAGACTTAGATACGGAGTTTTTATTGGCATTGAAAGTGGAGGGGAAGCTATGATTGCTAGTCGCAGGTGCAACACACTCTAGTAGATTTCCTTCGCACTAGAGGTCACTAGTCATATATAAAAACGGTATTTTCTTGAAAACAACTATGACATAACAATTTAATTAAATCTAAAGAGTTATAATTACATTTTCATTTTCACATTTATGATGTATACTTTACTGTTTGTAACATGCATAAATTCGTTTCAATTTTCCTCAACACACAGTTTCCAAGCTGCGGTTTTCAACTCCATTCCATTCCTCCGGATCCAGTTTGCAGGTTGTGAGCCCTAAAGGTAAAGTTGCCGCGCATAAAGTCGTTGCCACACAGCCATGGAAAACACTATAAAGCGTTATCAACTTCACTCCGGTGCTGTGCCTCTATTGTGCGTCGGCAAAAAGCATCTTAAGACCGAACTAGCGAGGCAAAAAGCAATCGAAAAAAATATGAGCGCAGCGCTGCGATGAATGCAATATAAAAAGCAAACGCCCGTCGTACTAAACTTCGCAATATGACGTTATTTTACGTCATTCGATCGACTCTCTACGTTCTCCACCTCCACACTACTTTTCCACACTGATATACATTGGAAAATGTGGCAGTAAATGTATGCGGTGAACTATTGAATGAAAGGGAGGTTTCTGGTGGACCCAAATTTAATTCTCCGAAATCAACAATGTATTAATTAATTCATATTCCGACACACTCTGCACGTATTTATTTCCATACATCTGTTGTCGGCGCTCTTTGCGTGTTTTATGAACTTTTGACGTTTCGCACGCAAAGAATTAATTACTCAGTAAAATTAATATTCACGTACGCGGTTAAGGGGATGCTGAACATGCACATAATATGTGAGATGCAACTATAAAAGTTATGAATATTTCATTATTTTAATATTTCCAACATAAACAATGCAGCATACAGTAAAAAACATAAAAAATAAAATAGTCGCGTTGGATGGAACTTGTTACTAGTAAAAATGGTAGTTATTTTTATGTAGATAATATAGTTAATGCATTAATAATAAGTCACTAAATTGTACTTTCAACAATACGAATGTAATAAAAAAATCCACAAGCATAATTAGTGCTGACATCTTTTGTATGTCTCAACTCAACATAACTAGCCAAGTTTTATTCACTCCCCTCTACTTTCACGCTCTATATAGTAACGTTCTCTTTTTATGAAATTTAGTTGCTGTTCTGTTCTTGACGACTCAACATTAACTTTTGTACGCGCAAGGTCTTAAATGTCAAAAATGTTAAATATGATGGAATGTGTAACTATAACAACCTCCAAAACAAATGGTCATAATACACATTAAATGAGACGTCAAGCTGACTGGTACCTCATTCCATTTTGCTAGAACTTGATCCTGGCGCCGCCGCCACGTCCTGTTTGCACGACTGCATCCCCAGTAAGATCCAGCGTGCATGCCGGGGCATTAGATTCATCATCATCAATATCCGCTGGGAGTTTGTGCGAAAATTACTTACCTAACGCCGCGCAGTACGAAAGACGGCTCAAAACTTTGGTTCCTAAATTGAAAATTTTGATTGAAAGTATCCAACACCAAAGCAATGTAAGGCTGACGTCTTAAGAAGCAACTTTGAAACTTAAACATTAGAATTAGTAACAGTGCGTTCTAAAATGTATGCTTTTTGATAAACGAGCTTTGCATTTCACTATGATTCATAGAGTTTATTGATTTTATTGAGGTTTATAATAGATCACATTTAACTCCTTCATACAATATTTACATTCTTTATCGTAATGATTTATAGCTTGCTTTTTGTTTAGATCTTGGCGAAGTCCGCGCCTTATGAAAAACACACCCTGTTTTCTTTGAGCTATACGCTAGGACCCTTAGCGTAGCAAAGAGTAAAAGGATATGAATGATGAGGTCATGAGGCATCCACAACACAAACTATCGATCCTCACAGAGTGAACTCCAAGTAGCTGAACAGCGTGTCTTTCGGAGTTGGTGTCGGCCTGACCTATCCCTTGTGGTTAAAGACACCAATGAGTCCCTGCTTCCTGCAAACCTTTCAACCTGGTACACTTTACGCGAATGCTTGACTTGTATTTTAGCGGCACTTGAAGCTGCCGCCGCCGGCACACGTTTGCTCTTTCATACAGGCCAGGTGAAAGAGGGTAAGGCACAAAATTTATTGGCGATAGGCTTGCTTTACGTGTGAGATAAAATATAAATACCTTATGACAGTGTACACGTGACGACGAGAACGTGTCGTAAAGATATGGATTTTACATTTTGCTGTAGCAACGTCTCAAATTGAATCCACGACATTTGGGTGCATTTGACTTGGATCCATAATAGATGAGATGTTTTTTTTAGTGATGGAGTATTTTCATGCATTATTTAGGTGGGATTATATTAGTGGTGAATTTTTAGTGGGAGCTCGTTTGCATTTTAAGTTTGTTAACGGTGAATTAATGCACCAGTACTGAGGGAGTAATTAATTTATGCGCACAAAGTAGGAGATAATATGGAAATTATTTATCAAAATCATTTTGCGGTGCAACTATTATTGAACAAATCATATAATCATATATAATTATAAAACCGTGAGTATTGACATTCAGAAATTAATTAGATCCTCCCAGCTGCGCTTACAGGAGACATCTGACCGGTGAGCACAAAAAGCAGCCGTTTATAGTCGAGGAAAGTAGTGGGGAGTGAACGAAAACGTGCCATGAGTGAGTGGTAGCATGCGCTAGTAGTTTATCTACAGTACTCTCCACATTATTTCCTTTGATTTATCGGTAAAATAATACCTTTCTGTCTCAAATCAAATATAAATATTTAGTACACATCTTATTGTAAAATCAAGCTTCCAACGCTTAAAATGAAATTCCTTGCAAACCTATTTTTCTTCATCTCCTTGCCTTCGGCTTCCGTTCTCACATGTCTTAGAAGGAAGAGATGCGTTTAATATGTTTAAGAAGAGCAACTGCTGCATCGTTTTATTTATCACACGCGCGCATTCAACAATTTCGCAAAGTGTGCGCGCAGGAATTCGCCGCCTGCATAAATAATACTGTTTGCAATGTGTGAGCTGCAGCGAGGAAATTTCCACCGCGTCACATGGTTTATCCGCGTTAGTGCGCGGCCCATATTTGTCCAAATGTGCTCAAATTGTTTTGATGCGCACTCATCACACCGGTTATTATTGGTTATTTACTTGCCCTAATTAGTGATTTGAATAATGCAATTTGGACGAAATTACATGTTATTTGCTTTGCCATGCTTTGTCGCAAATTTATTCGGTTATGGAGTAAAATGAAAGCACTTGAATATCTAATTTATGTTTATTCACTTCTTTGTAAAATTACAACAAGTCACGAAGCTTTCCACATTAAGTAATATAATTTAATATTAACCTAGAAATGTAAAAAAAAGTCACAGTTTGGATTGCGAGAGGAAAGAAAATATTTTAACGCAAACTTTGTACTGTTAGAATAGTCATAAAAAATTTATAATATCACGAACAATGTGCTAACATTATTATTTGTTTAATTAAATTGCACCCGTGATATTGCGAATGTCAGTAGAGTCGAAGCTAAGTTCTGCACGCACTTGTTTCGCATTTTCCGTGATGCAAAATTAAATCATAGCGCATCGTAAATTTCTTTGCGCAAATCGTTCACTTGCGAATTTCACTCGTTTTAGGACGAATTCTATGCACTACATTCAACTGCCTGCATCTCTTGTCGTGTTCATATCCGAATTTGTATTCGCGCGCGCTTCTTCCTCATTTGCACAGACTGCCATCGCATCCTGGCGGCGATAAATAGCGAGGGGAATAAATGGAATACAGACGTCGACAGCCGGCGCGGGCGTCGCGACACACCTTACTTGCAGCCGGGTAGCGCATAATAAGATTCATTCATCAGCATGCTCTGAGGACGACAGCGATGGCGTCGTCCTTGGGAATGCGGATGTTGCTGGGCTGGCTGCGCATGCAGTTTGCTTGAGGAACTCGAGTTGTTGGTGATGCAGTCGGGTAAGAATGTTCTTTGTGATTGTGAATTGAATGACTGAATGCGTCTGAAGTGCGAATCAATTTCCTCCTTTGATAAATCATGTTGACAGAGTTAAATGCAATATCATTGAAAATGTAATTTTACTCATGCTAACTATATGCCATGTAAATACTTTATTTCGTTAGTAGTATAGGAAGCAAAGCCACCTTTACTGGTCAACTGATGGACAAAGACTGCCTACGCTACGTACAAAAACACGTTTTTATAGTCATTAGAAGTGGTAGGGATGACTCCAGTCCAGTGGACGAACGTGTGTGACTATGACGAGCATAGCAGACATTAAAATATATGCAACTCTAATAACGTTTTTTTTTCTTCTTCTTTTTTATTCTACTAACTCGAAGTTAATCCTCGAAATCCAACCATTTCAACAATCTTTATTTCACTCTTAAAAGTACAATATATTTTTTTCTCTGCAAAGTATGCAAGCCACTGTAAAACAAAACACATAAGCTTCCTGAATTGAAATAGAAAAATCGAAATAGCAACATGTCGGAACGAAAACGAGCGCACCGTGAACTCCATTGTGGAATTGTTTGGCCGTTTGGCTCCCGGTTGTTGTTTACAGCGTGGTTTTTCCGGCTTGCTTTTGCACAACGCCCAACGAGCCAAGAACCGCGACGAAATACCTAAACTGAAATTGGGGGGTTGTTGAGTGAGTGTTATGCTATTGCTAGCGGCTGGGGTGGAAGTCGAGCAGTTAGCAATGAAAAGGCACTGGGGCATTAAGATAACTATCGGACGGCAGCGCATGCACTTTTACAATTTTCAGCCAAACACAATCCGCTGCAAGTATAATGTCAGAGAAAAGCGCTTGATAGCAACAAAGCACGGAGACATTAGGTGGGAGAATGGAATGTAAAGGTTTCAAATTGTTACAATCTTGCATAAATGTTGATAACATGTTAGAAAATTGAGAATAAGCTCTGAGAACCTAACCATTTTTGATTCAAATATGTGAGGATAGGTTTCTAGTGACAAGTAATTTGTGCAATGTCAACTTAAGATTTATTCCTGGTGAGCCTGCACGACGTAGGACAATTCGTAGGCTCATTGCATACGTGACACCATCAACGCATCTAAATAATAGCCCTTCAGGCTGTTCCAAACCAACCAGGAACACGTTCTTCCTACGTGTATTACAATCTATTGCAATGGTATCTTTTTCTGCTTTCTGTGTCCTAGCTAGAGTTGACATTATACCACTTTTGTATTTTGATCGTTTCTTTCAATTGCTGACTTATATCCGATTATATTACAAGGCATGGATCAAATTGTTTTGCAATAACACAAAGTTGACATTTCAATAAAAATATCACAAAAGCATAAAAGCAAATAAAATAAAAAATATGACATAAGTATATTTAAGAGCAGTTTTCAAATAAAATGGAGAAGTATGACAAAGAAAAATTCTTTAAAATTTTATTTGTTTGTTGCATGTTTTTGTATTTTTTTGATGTTTTAAATGTGTCAAGAAGAGTAGAAAAGCGTTAGATTTATATGAAAACATAAATTGAGCGACATTTATATTGGTGATGTCTTGCGGCTTTCTAGAAGTGCGCCAAAAAAGAGAAACGTTGCAAAAATTGATAGCAATGACACCAAATAGACAGTTTTATATATTTTTTGTACTAAATATTTTTTTAGGTATATGGAAAGAGCTTTGACAAGATGTTTTAAATGTCAAAATTTTATGATTAGACAAAAATTTATTTTACTTTTTATAACCATAGTTTGAATTGATAAACCATCCAAAGTGGTTTATCTATGTTAAGCAGGGAACTGACACAAAACAATTAATTTTGCACCAAATTATAGAAATATATATATTACAAACTTCCTACATAATTTTTGTGGAATTTGGCGACAATAACTTATCAAATAATAAAATAAATGGTTGC
>JAODGC010000004.1:5117807-5135702 GCA_027574925.1 Ecitoglossa quadriceps
ATCTGCATTCTTGACTAGATTGTGCTTATTATGGATTAAAAGCACAGACCTATTGCTTTGATATAAATTGGAGCTTTTATAATTAACAAATCTATTACCTGCTTATGACAATTTTTTTTTGAGAATTAATTTTGGCATTTTAGGAATAAACCAATAAAATATCTAAAGCTCTATTTAAGGGAGTTCAAACAGAATATTTCAACGATTGCATTGCATGTATAATCTCAAAAGCGCGCAGGAACATCGAGCATGCCTAGGCAAAGCACACGATGCTGCTGTAAGCGACACAGGAAAGCAGGAAGCGCGCCTGTCCTGGCAATATGTGTACAACAACGCTGCGATCTCATATTTAAACGTCTGAAAGCTCTTAGGAAATTACTGGAATTCTAAACAAGCTTCGAGCTTATACAAATTTCAAGCGCACAGAGAGTGAATAAAATTACAACATAATTCAAATGTTGCATCAAAATTCATAAATTTATATTAAACTATAAATAAATATATTTCGCTTTGTACAAAACGTAGTTTTTTAGAAAACAAAGTCTTGATATATTTTATGTCATAAAAATTAATTCTTTTGTAAAGATTTGGTTAGGATTTAATTTTTGTACAGAACAGAACGGTACAGAACAACATATTGGCCTCAAGCTTAATTATGTTTTATAAATTAGTTATAAATTAAAAGCATCTGATGACGAGGCTTGTCTTTTTAACATTTTACCATTTCGCAAATTTTCGCATTTGTTGTGGGGCTTTGTTCAATGCTCTGGTGTGTAATTCAATTAAGTGACGGCCGTGACGTTGATTTTCATATTTTTGCGCGGGCTAAACTCAATTTAATAAACTTTGCACCACCAGTCAAGACTTAATTCTTTCATCCTCACACAGCTTCAATTTTGGGGTTGCAATCCTGTTAAGAACTCGCGCGCATCGGCTGTCTTTTGCGGATGCCATAGACATTGAAGAAATTGCGCGGCGAAGAGAGCGCAACTTTGATTTTAATCCGTGCGGCAAATCGTGTTGTGCATTCAATCTTAGTTCCCCGCATTTACGCCACCTTCTACCTGCTTCCGGTGCTAACCACGTAGGTGGATAATCTACTCGCTGCGCCGGCTTTGCGAGTGGAAAACTTGTCTAATTATGAGATTTGCGCTTCTTTTTCTCGAGAGGTAAAAACTTTCGTAGTAATCACATAAAAATAGAAAAGATTTGCGCGCCCAGTTTTCTATAAGTTTAGGAACAAATCAACAAAACGTATTATTTGAATTTTATATAAACTTCCTTAAAATTAATTTAAACAAAAAATTTTAATTGACAAATTAGATACTTACTGTTTGGCACTAGAGCAGAGACTGAGTGCACTTTACAAGAAGGTCTATTTATATAAGCGAAAAGTAGTGGGGACAAACGTAGCGAAGTAAGAGTAAGCGTGCGAACCCGATGAGTTTTAATTAAATCACACCAGATGGCATTAGATCACTTAAATAAGAATTAAATATTTTACAAACTGTTTCAAGCTATTTAACCTAATGTAAACTTGTATAAAATAATTTTTTCACCGCGGTAAATGTAGACATTACATTAGTAATTCAAAATCGATTAATTAGTCGGATTGGTTGTGTAATCTCCGTTCTGTATTAATACAAATAGTCCTTTAATGAATTAGTAGCATCTGCACGCAGAATGTGTCTTGAGATTCTGCAAGCTATGCCAAGGAGAGATAATCCCCATCGATATTTGTTAATTAAATTGCACCAATATAAATTACTATATAAACATATTTAAACCAACAAGAAAAAACCGCAGAATTTAAGTAATGTGTACATAACATCCTTTAACTAATAATATTTTTTATTTACGTGTTTTTTTCCAAAAAGCACTAAGAGTATATTTGAAAAACAGGTCTAACTAACTAGCATAATCCATTAAAATTATTATTTAGAAAAGAGCTTTTATTTATTTAGTTTGAAGGTAGATATTTTAAACAGGTTTGTTATCAACAAGCTGATAGAACTTCTATTTGCATGTCTTGACTGTGTTTGAAGGACCTGGTAATAGTGGGAAGGTGCGAAATGTTGACATGCAGACATACAACGTTTACATGCAAACATAGTCCTTATGACGTTTTGGGGATGTGTGATGTACAGATGGGTATTAAGCTGATTTTCATTAGGTATGTACTAGGGAAATACACATAAGGATTCTGGATAGCGGATAGATACGACGCATTGCAAGAAAAGTGTTATAAGTATTGTGAATATCATAACTGTATTGTTTAACAACAAATATTTTGAGTAAATACCAAAGATAACCAATCATTATTTATGGTACTATATACTAGTTTTGAAGAAAAACAAAGAACAAGAGAAAAAAACCACATAGAAATTGGGATATCAACGGGGCAGAAGTTTGACAACGGGTAGTCCACTTACATCCCGCCAAGCACGCCAAGTTATTTGACAGTTTTAAAACTAAAACGTATCCGTTATCCTTTCTCACTAACCAGCTCTTTCAACTTCAGAAGTATTTTGACCTCCCCAACACCTATTACGTAAACTTGATTATTTATTATTAAAAGCTTTTATTTAATAATCTAATTTGGTTTACTTCCTTGAATCTAATATTTGAATATTTTTTCTCCCAATCGCCGACAACGAGCGAAAAAGGACTGGCACTACGTGCAGCAAATAAATCTTACAGCTTTGCGTGCAAGCTTTGTGTAAAGGCGGCCGTAAAACTAAGCGTGCCAATAAAACTACCATATGACGTTGGCGAGGCGCAGCGAGGTCCTGCAGCTGGACGCACAAGGATTCATCTCACACTACTCTCCGCGCGTGAGCTGCAATAAAAGACTATTTGGAACGCAATAAGGCTGCGTGTATGAAACGTAAAGTAACTCTTTCATTTTGCATACAGGCTGGATCGTATTACGCGATGAGTAGAAAGTAAAAATCGAATTTTAGTTTTTAATATGAAAGCAAAGGTTTAGAAGGGCATAAAATTGGTTGTGAGAAATAATGTTTAATATTGTTAAAAGCATTTTTAATAAGTTATTTTTTTAAAATTTATTTTTGTTAAAAATAAAAATTGATTTAACGCTTTATTATTATTAAAGCACTTTAAATTTACATTTTATGAATAGTTTTCCTTTTATGGTTTTGTACAATTGAAAGATTGTGACCTACAGTTCTACATCGTGTTTCACATAATCAACATACTCAGAAAACACTAAAATATTCACCGTATTATTTGATAATGCTTAATACCATAATGCATTTCCTTTAAAATGAACTTTCCATTTAAATAGATTTAAGAAGCCCAGCCAAAGTAGATTTTCTTTAGTGATTTTACATAAGCTACCTGTTTTTATAAAAATAAATGCTTTTCAAAAAAAATAAAAATACTAGAAGAGGAAATTTCAAAGCCTTAATCCAGATATTATAATCTAAAGTTAAATATGGTATATTATCTTTATTTAAAGTAATAAATTAGATATTATATTTTAATCTTATTGCAATCAAATTAAGTTTTCCTAAATTCTAATTTAATTAAGTGCCAACGAGATAAAAATGCAAATAATTCCATTAAATTTGATGAAATCCGTTGTGCAATGACTCCAAACGACTGTGTTGCTTCAGGATCCAGGACCCTCTACTGGAGTATGACAAGAAGGACGAATCGGAAACGAGTGCTCAAAACTATTACGCCTTTATATCCGTGCCGACGCACGATTAACCCAAGTTCGTTAAACGCGAAATCAGGTGAGGCCATAATCAAGCGGACGACAGAGCCACTTTCATAGCGGACCCAATTACGCCACCCGGCAATGGCAAGTAAATCAGGACCAAAATGAGCAATTTAAGGACTAAAAGGTGACGGCGTTAATGCATCCTAAGATATCTTAGTTTTAGTACGCTCTAAAATATTTGTTCTATATAACTATAAAATATTGTAGGTATCACTACAAAATGCCTTAATCAATAAAAGGCTGGTGGTTTCATTCTGGGCTGAAAGAAAGGAACGAAATTAAATTGAATTGAAATCATTCAATCGACAAATGCACAGCATGCGCATGTGTAATCATTAGCATTAATCTCAGATTGTCTCGTCCCACAATTGTCTTTCTTCTCGTCCTTCTTGTCCTGCGGTCGAGCATTTAGCATATTATTCCGCGCATTAGCGCCCGCCACCGAACAAAGCATCTCGTTGTGGTTTGGTAAACAATGGTGGGTGTGCCAAGTCAAGACAATTCATCAAGGAAAGGATCTTCAAAGGTCTGAAGGACTTTACTTTGTTTACGATCCATCTTTCAAGGATTTGTCCTATATTGCAGCCAAGTCTAAAATAACATTTCAATTAAAACTAGTAATAATAATTTTAAGGTATAATAGTAAATAAATAAGTTGGGAAAACTTTGGAGAGACATATTGTTTTGAATTATTTTATTGATACTAAGAAAGGAACAAAGGATAGTTTCCGGGCATATTGTGCCAGTTTTCCAATGTTGTCTAAGATTTCCGTTATTTACGACGTCTATCGACGGAAATCGCAATGTTTTAGAACAAACGGATGACAGGAAACAACCGACAGGACACTGCACAACCCGTCAAATATCCTTTGTTTATTGTTTATAGTGATCTGTCCTTTAGTTTGCTCAATCAGCCACAAAATCTATTTTTTGCAGCAAACAAATAAAAATTTATATTTATCTCAAAATTGTACTTTTGAATTAATTTCATGTAATTTTATAGTAGTAAAAAGATCATTTGAATTTTACACATAAAGTTTTAGGGGAAAATACTTTTCCTGCGGAAAAAAACAAGATTCAAACAAATCACAAGTTGCAGCGATTACTCAAAACCGATTCAATCGTGCTACGATTTTTATTCTACGTTATCCTGTGTTATCCTATAACATCCGGCATTTGTTTGTTCGTATTTGTTTGCTGGAATCTTCTGGTAAAGTTATGGCGTATTTCTGGGAAATTCGATAAATCAAGTAACACCTGGACACGAATTTCCTCTTTGTTTGTTTTCAATGAAAAAACAGTGTCCTATGAGCCAAATAAAAATTTATTATTTATTTAAAATTATCTTTTTGTTAGTTGAGTAAATCAATATATCTATTTATAATTTTAAAAGTTATAGGTAATTAAATTGAAAATGGATACATTAATAAGGCTGCGTTGGAAGCAAGAACTCAACTTTTGCTTCCTCAAATGTTTCCTTTTCAGTACAAAAAATCTTCAGTGGAAAAAAGTAAAACTTCTTAAAGTTTTTCTACAGATCCACAATGATTCCTTACATATTTTTTGACACTTTTCATTTACTTTCGTCGTCTGTTTAAGTTTTATTTAATTTCTGAATGAAAGTGAAAATGTAACAGCAATGATTAATATGTAGGGTAACTATCAAAAAGTAGAAGTTGAAAAAAAAACATTTTTATTAAAACACTCAAAGGATAGTATTGTTACAAATTGTCCTGTCTGGAGAATAGTTTCAGTGGAGGCGGCAGTAGTTCAATATAATGCTTATCGTATTGGGTCACGCTCCACAAATTGAATTTTCTTCAATTTGCCCGAAATTCTTTCCTTTGCTACGTCCTTAATAATTGAAAATAATACCGAATCAATGAGAGCTTTGAAAGCTCACATCTCGTTCCTCCTAAGAAGTAATGTATCAAAAAAGCGCGACGTTAAACTTTGAACTTTACAACACAAAACTTTCCGCCATAGCAAAGTTAACTTTGCTTGTAATAAATTCACATTCGTCGTAATAACGTCCTGCAAAACACATAATTGTCATTTGTGCAGGTGGTACATAGCTCTAATCCGACAGCAGTTAATTCCTGTTTGCATCAACGTCAAAGACATACTTTTATACGGTGGTGTGCGCGCGCGCGCGCCCCCCGAAACGAAACGAGCCAAGTTAAAGTTATAACTAGTTTCTAACTAGACGACTGCCGTCCCCGCGCGTGGTGGGTATTTCGCATCCGGGCGGACGCGGAACAGAATAAAAGCTTGGCTGACAGTCGTGCGGCAAACGACAGATTTACTGAATTAATGCCGTCGCTGCCGCCGCCAATGGTGTGCGCGCGGCAGCCAGACGTCATATTTAGTTTGGCTGCGGGGTGCTTCTGATGACTTTCGCAAGTTTTAGAGAGTTTAGAAATGGAATTGCAAACTACGCATGTGTTGCTGTGATAAAATTGTTAACGTGGCAATGTGGCTGCGATTTATGTCCAATGTATGATTTAAAAAAAAGCAAAATTTTCAATAGGATGCTTTTCTTCGATTCGATAGACTTCTAGACATATTCAAAATGTCTTAGCAATTGTCAACTATTGTTGATACTGATAGGAAAAAGAAATAAACGCCGATAATGGTTTCCGCACCATGTGCGTCCGTCGTGCCGAGTACTGAAATCGTTTGCAACGTCAAAACGTATCCGGCTGCATTTTATAAATCACTTGGCACAATGCGACCGTCGGCGGCGGCGGCAGTGTCGGCAGCAGTGATATCTGACGATGCGCTATGATAACGCTCGCAACAATGTGTGCAGAAGGCCAATTTATGAATAAAAATGCCATAAATTCTTCAGACCGATAGCAATTCCTGCATTTCGCTTATTTTTAGTCGAATGCAAACGAAAGCAACAAAAATTCACTTACAACTGATTCTTAACAACTCCAATCTTAAATCTACACATTTTAGAATAGCATTTGACAGATTCTATGATAATATAATCGGTTGTGGTGTGGCAATGTGTAGATCGCAACAGTTGACTAAGAAATTAATCCGATTTTGAACTCGCAGGATGTGACAAGATGCGAGCGCGATTGTGGTTGATTCATCGGTGATTGGCGGCGGATGGTGGCGGTTGAAAAGCTGGTGCGCAGTCACATTGTCACCGCAATAGTGACACATGGTGCGTATATCATTCGGAATCATCTCGTCCCGCATTAGAGCAATCATTCACAAATATCAAACTAAAATCAATCGTGCAATATTTTTACGCAATCGGAATATGGGCAACAATCATGTTTGTACCTCTAATTGAAGAGAGATTAATACATTCAGAAAGCATTAGTATTTGTATTACTTAGAATTGCCATTTGACTAATTAAAATTCAAAAGTATTTTAAAATTCAACATAGATAGAGTTATTCGAAATTAAATCCATCTGTATCTTTTTTTTATCACGTTTTCTGTTCAGGTTGCAAATGAAACTAATGAAGTAGAACTCTATGAAAGGCAGATTAAAAATTAAACCGGATCTATTTCAATGCATGCTCTAAGCGAAAATAATTATTCTCTGAATAGATGCGTAGAATGTGCGTTCATTAGCATTATTCTCTCTGGAGGCTTCATTAATTAGTTTTGTTAAAAAGCTCACAACCTCAAAAAGGATACAACTATCTTGTATTTCTTAAAAAAAAATTTAACAATTTTTTAAAACATTGTAAATGTAAATAACGAAATAAAAATTTAACTTTTTTTTACCACAAAATATCCCTACAGTAATTTTAAAGTTTTAAAGAACTGAAATCAAAATAAATACTTAACTAAGATCTTTCTCAAAGAAAAGACAAAAAAATATAACACTGTAGACTAAGCAGTTCCAGTTAAGCTAAATGAGTGTTTTAAGGATGAACAAATGACACTCAAGGACCTTATGTTCCAATCTAAGCTTGATTTGATCCTGGAACAAGATGGGAGCTGAAAGGAAAAAGATAGGGCTTAGGTAGATAAAGAAATAAAAAAAAATTAATACTTAGAAGTATCAAGGGAAAAGAAAGAGTCAGTCAGCCAAAAAGGATGAAAATGGTAAAACAGAAACTGCTACAGATTAAATTGGACATTAGAATATAGACTAGTATTTACAGCTGCTGTAGGTTTGCAGGTAGCCACAAAGCAGCCAAGGAAAAGATCTTGATTAGGAGGCTGAACTACAATTTAAGAGTTGTCGCGTTAACTGCACAAGATCGAGCGAAGCAAATATACGAGCGAATAAATTTTATTTAGCTTCTAATCCGGCTGTGGTCTCTGTAGGACCAAAGGAAATGGTTGTCTTTTCGCACATTCCACGACAATCTAAATTACCTCATTTAGTATCACGCCTTGAGAAATTCCAACAAAAGGTCTGCTCAAATTTGAACTCTTTTATCATTGTGTTTTTTTATCAACTAGTTTTATCTGCTTTTCTGAAAGTGGTAAAACTCAAGGATATTACTGCTACAGCTTTGACGCAATTTAAATCGAGGACTATAACCTTCGAAGCACGCTGGTGTCCTGCATAATTATACCATCAATACGTCATCGTCCTGCTCGTGCAAAGTGCAAATAAATCTCGATAAGTGCATCCGCCAAGTGCTGGTATTACACGCTGGTAACGAGCATGCATTAAACCGCGGACACTTTACCACCACCTTCATCTGCTTGCTTAATTTACAACTATACAACAAAGATGTTAATTTATATTCTATAAATGAGAGTAAAAAAGCTTTAATTACAGATTAATTGGATAAAAAATTACTGATTTATAAATTAATAACTTACAATCATTTTGAGTTATTACAACCATTTTCATTTTGAAATAAAAATACAGATAGTTAGTACATTGATAACTATATGTAATTAATATATATATTTTTTTAATTGTTAATCTATTATAAATAGTTAATTTTTTTTTTATAATAATCAATCCAATGTCAAAATTTTTATAAACAACGCATGATCCTTGATTTCTAATAGATCTTTTGATATTTATCTATTGTTTAGATTTGCAGCATCTTGGTCTTTATTCCCCCAAAAAAATTTGACAATTAAATTACAAAACACTATGTTTTTTGTTTGTGTTAATAAAGTGCATCTATTCTATTATTATCTAACAGGAATAGAAGCAAAAATAAAGAAAATCTTGGAATCGGTTTAATTAATTTTTGCAGCATCTCTTAATGTTAAATAAAAATTTAAAATTTTAGTAAAAGAATTGACTTGTTATGCCCAATTGAACTTGAATTTGGCTAGATAAAATATTAATTTTTTAAGTCTTTTAAACAACGCATAATCCTTGATTTCTAATAGATCTTTTGACATTTATTTATTGTTTAGATCTGCAGCATCTTTGTCTTTATTCTCCCCCCAAAAAAATTGACAATTAAATTACAAAACAATTCTTCTAATCACTATGTTTTTTTGTCTGAGTTAATAAAATGCATCTATTCTATTATTATCTAACAAGAATAGAAGAAAAATGAAGAAAATGTTGGAATCGGCTTAATTAATTTTTGCAACATCTCTTAATATTAAATAAAAATTTAAAATTTTAGTAAAAGAATTGACTTGTTATGTGTAATTGAACTTGAATTTGGCTAGATAAAAAATTAATTTTTTAAGTCTTTTAAACAACGCATAATCCTTGATTTCTAATAGATCTTTTGACATTTATTTATTGTTTAGATCTGCAGCATCTTTGTCTTTATTCTCCCCCCAAAAAAATTGACAATTAAATTACAAAACAATTCTTCTAATCACTATGTTTTTTTGTCTGAGTTAATAAAATGCATCTATTCTATTATTATCTAACAAGAATAGAAGAAAAATGAAGAAAATGTTGGAATCGGCTTAATTAATTTTTGCAGCATCTCTTAGTATTAAATCAAACTTTAAAGTTTTACTAAAAGAATTGACTTGTTATGTGCAATTGAACTTGAATTTGGCTAGATGAAAAAGTTAATTATTAAATTGTTATTCAAGTCATAAACACACAACGACGCAATTCGGACGCGTCAAAAATGGCATAAACTCAATTCGCATGCAAATTTCTTCCCTCTGCACCCCATTCCTGTTGTGCCGCAGTGGCTGTCACCGTCATTGAGGCAGTTCAAAGTTGAGCGATTTCATTGATAAAAATGTTGGCGCAACTATACGTGAAATTGGTGCACGTCAACTCGATAAGGGGGCAATTTGCAATGCACGATGAGCAAATGTGTAGAATTCATTGCAGTGCAATAAAATTCAATATTTGGAGAACTTCAATTAGACTAAACCTAATTTTTCTATTGGAAACTTATTTCAACAAATTTGAAGTATTTATTCATGTGAATGTATTTTAAGTATCAAAAATATTTGCTAATTTTGAATAAAAATATTTTTTATTTTTATGAATCTGAGCTTGAAAACTAGTCATTAATATTATTTAAAATTTTAGTATAATATACTTTAATAAATTTGCTCAAAAATATTTTAAAAAGTTTCTACCACTTTGATTCGATATTATTAAGAAATGTATTTAAATGAAATAATTTATTCTATTAAAAACCAAATTTCTTTTGGACATAATTTTATAATATATGTTAAATACCTAAACAAGGCAATAATGATAATTTTTCTCAAAATTTTATTATATACTTAATCTATTTCAACTTTTTTTACTCTGTCAGGATGAAACACTTCCTCACAAAGCTTTGATTTATTATTTTTTAACTCCGGACAATTACCGATTAGTTACCAGCACACTTCAAAAGCAAACGTTTCAAAAAGAGCCACTCTTGACTTCTTCAGGCCTCAAGTTGTTCAGTTCCGGCAAAGAGCTCGCACTTGTCGGACGGTCCCCAGCGGCGATTTCAAAAAGGCAAATTGTTTCAAGTGGATTTAAAATATTCTCAACGCGATTATAAATTCCCTCTCTTGCAACAAAGGACTGTACGATGTACAACGCATAGGATACATTTCATAAGAGAATTTATGGTTAACTCAAGCAAAGTAGCACATTTAATAAAATATGAACACAATTATTTGCGCAGTGTGTCAAATTGTTGGTGTACTTCTCTATGTGCTCTATTACTTTACTAGCAGTAATAATTAATTTCCAAGAAATATTGCTTTGATGTAACGCACAAAACAGCCAACAGCTGCTATCTGGTTTCGTTCGATAAACTTCTCGTCGGCGAATTTGCGACAAAATTAACTGCAAGAGTTTGTCGCGATGCGGCTGGCAAGTGCAAAATCTCGCAGACCGCAGAAGTGGAATTGAAATTATGACGAATCTGCTTACAAACAAACAAACTAATGACCGACATAGCATGCCAGTCATACCAGACGACTGCCAACTTGGGCAAAAACTAATCCACTTTGTCTGTGAAATAGAAAATGTTGATACACATTTGTACTTGAATTGACACTTTGCTACAAAAAGCGGATTTTTTTGTTATAATATAAAGTAATAGGTAAAAATTCTATGTAAAAAAATACAAAATGTATAAAATAAACAAAATGCTTGAGATATTAAAAAAGGAAATAGAATTTTTGTTTGATAAAATTTTGGTGGAGGCGCTGTTATATGTTATTTTAAAATTAATATTCCTTTTGTTAATTTTTTTAAATTCAAAAAACCTTACTATTATGTAAAATAGGTACAAATAGTAGTTTATTTTGTAGTAAAATAATATCACATATAATTTAAAATGTATTTATTCAATTGTAACTTTAATAAGTTATGCCACTATTCTTGTTTATTGCATTTTATTCAATTGTGTCCTAGAAATCATGTAAATCTATTACAATTAAATTTAATATTATTAATTATAGAACTGTACTTTTATTGTAGAAATAATTAGCTCTTAGATAATTTAAAATATTGTTTTAATATAATAATTGTACTCATTAAAATCAAAAGTAAACAATTCTTCAACTTAAATTAACATTGCAATCAATTTATTTATATAAAATATTTAATAAAATATATTGCATTAATTTTTGTATTAAACCTATTTAATTGTATATTTCTATTTAATTTAATATTATTTGTTAAGGAAATTTTAGCAGAAAAATAAATTATGACAAAATTTCCATCTTTTGGTCTAGAAATCATACTCATTGCTATTATCAAAGCAATAACAGCATTATGCAAGGTTGTTATTTGCATTTACGAGATTACATAATGATGTTAATAATGACTGCATTGCGGGATGAGCAAAAATGCTGCGCCAGCGGCAATCCCAGCGCCTCCACCATTACACTCCCCACATGTTCAGCATCCGAATTTAAGGATGACGCCAAATAAAAATTATTATATGTAATTTTTAAATAAAATATAATAATATACAACGTATGTTGTAATATTAATATTGAAAATAATTAGTCTACAACTTACAACTTTTACCAAGTTAACTAATAAAACATTCAACGTTTTAGGATTTTGTGTTAAACACCAAATTCAAGTGGAATAATATCCAGTGCAAATGAAGAAGTACAGGTACGCAATTTATACAAGCGTAGTTTATTTTCATATTTCTCTACTTTTGTGCTTTCGTACTTTTGTACATTAGTATCCATCAGGTTATCATTCTTAAACTTTCCAACGCGTTGTAACGAGACAAAAAGACAAGAAGATATGGAGAGACAGAACGCTGAAGGCAAAGTTAAAGTTGATGTAATTTTCGAAACGTACCTAGCGTGAGTAACGCAGGCGACTGGTTGTTACCGTATTAATGAAGATAAATTGAATAAACTTTTTGCTGTGAAATGCAACAAATTTTAAAACTGAAGCATGTTTTTTAGTCTCTAAATTATTATAGTAACATAATTAATCAAATGATGTATTCCACTACAAAGATTTAATTGCAAATAGAATATTTTATTATCTACAAAGGTATTGTAAGTAGTCATAACATAATAATAATATATTGACTATAGTTTGACGCGCAGGTCAGGCAATCTGCGCAGATTCAGCTCGTAAAGTAAATTTCCATAGGTAGCAGTGAAAATACGAGCGTGGCAGGACGAGGGACAACGGTTGTGTGCAGGACCAGGGCACGAATGGCAAGTTTATTTCTCTCTGGACAGCATTTCCGCATAGAATACCTAATCAACTGGGGTCGATATGGTTCTAACTCACGTTCGATGTGGAGATTTACAGATTTAGTGAGTGCATTTGAAATTATCCTGGTTGTTAAATTTAGAAATATGTGTTTAATGGAGATTATTGAAAGGAAACAACATAATTTATGTAATTGAAAGCAAGGTGATAGTAATTAAATTGAATTAAATTTATTTCTAATAATAAAGATATTTTGTTGTTATAATTAATTTAGATAATTCTAATTTTAGTAATACTATTTTAAATCAACTGAAAATTGTTATAGGTTTAAGTGTTAATTTGTTGTTAGTTTACAAATGTAAAGTACAATATATTGTTTTCAAGCAAACAATATTTAAGTCTCACTTTAAATGACAATTACTTGAAAACTCCCCAGAATAAATAAATTTTCTAAAAAGATCATTATAACAGAATTAACAAATAATATCAGTGTTGAGTTTGAAAACAATAGAAGATTTGCTTCATAATTAAATTTCCATATGAATTGACTCATTTTCGTCTATTTTATTTCAGGAGGTTAAGAAAGACTATTAAATATGTTTAGTGGGTGCAAGCAAAAGCACCCACTGCTTGTTTGCGCTACTCTGAAAGACAAGGGTGTTTACAATTGTCCTTGCAAGTAATTGCATTATCAGTCAAGCATCCCACCTCCAGCCGCCTTCAAGTACTGACACATAGCTCACAACCTAATGAACGTCTTGCATACCAATGCAATCATCAACTTTAACCTCCCAAAAGAAAAATCCCTTATACACCTTCATTAAAATGAAATTGTTTATTGTTATTACTTGATATATTGTCAATATTAAGAAAATATATTTACATGTGTTTAATTTACCTATAGAATGCAATCCCTTTATTGTGTTTACCTTCCCAGCTGGTTGATATATCTGCGTACTCGCATGTTGAGTGGATAATCATATTACGCGCGTAATCGCTAATTAAATTTTCAAGATGCGAGGTGCGCAGCTAATAAATCATATTACAATCGCGCGCGTTTCATGTTGCGTGCCGAAAATGTTTATTTGAGACGTGTGCCACCATAGGAGGTGGTTAATATTATACCACTTCTTCAAAGAGTTGTCGCCGCCATAGGCGTGCAAATAGTGCGTTCGCGAACAATAAGAATGTTTGTTAACATGATTAAGGGTAGTTTACAGATACGCGTTAGAAATTGCGTTTGTCTCATGCTATGAGTGTGTTTGTTAATTAGAAAATTGCTGGTTGGAAATTAATATCTTTGTGTCTATATTATTATATTATATAATTATACTTTAATCTATTCAAATAATTTTGTATAGAAAATAAGGTTTTAATTTGTGTAAACTTAAATAACTTAGTTATTATGTGTGAGAAATAAATAAAGTTTACAAATTATATTAATAGAAATGTTGCACATTTATTGATTTTTTATATTAAGTGTCTAAGTATTTATAACCTAAAATATTAAAAAAACATTTAGATATTTGAGGTTAAACTATATTTTTAATTTGAGATTTTTAAGAAAAATGTAGAATTGTTTTAAAATCAGGTTAACATTAATAAATTAATTTTTAAAAATTATTAACTATATACTTTAAAAGAAGTATATTAAAGATAGTTTTAAAAAATTCTAATAAAACCATTAATTTAAAAAATACTCAGTGTTAAAATAAATATTGAACACACTATTATTTGTTTTGCTGGCTATAAGTTTGTGACTATTCAATATAAATCATAACTATTATCACCATTTATTGTATTTAAATTATATATTATTAATATATCCATATTAATGTATCTAATTTAGTTCTTAAATTATAAATTTAAATATCTTCTCGCTATTTTCCAATTGAAAATCTTCTCCTTATTTTTTATCACCAGTCATAAACCAATATTATTATGACCATCAAATTTTCTCTTCTCGAATCAGGCAGTATTACACTCCTTTATACTTTATGCCACTCCACAGACAATAAAATATTTACCAACAAAATAAAGCAAACACAATCTCCAAGAAATATCTATTCCAGTCCTATCATATATCACCCATATCAGGCAACAAAAAACAGTTAGAAACGATGCTAAATTCATTTCACATTTCGCGCCCGAGTGCACAATATAAATAAAGCACTGCCACCATAACAAGACACCCTCACGCACAGAAAAAAAAATAAAACAAAGAATAGAGGACTTGGCTCATAAATAAAATTCACACACGTCATGCCTGTAAATTTAACTGGAACACGCAGATGAAAAATAACGACGCCGCAAGGTGCGAAATAATTAAAATCAAATTAAACTTAAAAGTGCGATCAATCACAATTAGTTGCGGATCATCATCGAATGAGCGCAATGCATACGTGAGCATTGCGTGAAAAATGTGACGGATATTTATCATTGTCCAGCTAATCCGCCGCCCCCGCCATGCGCGGCAAGCAAATAAAATAAACGCTAAATAAATGCATCAACAAAGGATCGGTATGCATGGTGTTATATATGTCATTCATCATTCAATGTTGCTGCATCCGTTGTGCTTAATTGCTTAGCATTTGCTTTGTGTATTTTTAGGCATAAAAAATAAAATATAAAAAATTAGCACTGGAAAATATGATATAAAAAAGGATTACATTGGAAACCGTGAGATAAAGCAATTGGACGTCTGTGCCATATTAAAATCATCCTGAGTAGCGGAAAATATTAATTTAAAATTTTTCAAATTGTTTATTTGGTAAAACAAATATAAAGAGAGTAAAGAAATTTATATCAAATTAAATGTTTTTAGTTCAATGCACCTTTTATTGAGATACTTGAATTAATTTCAACTGAATTTCGTTGATTTTATTCCAACAAAAAAATCATGGTTTCTTAATTAGATAGCAAGATAAAATTCTGTAAACACAACATTTAAGTTCCATTCTTTTAGTTAGTAAAGAACAATTTATGAAATTTAATTATTTAAAGTGATTTTTTTTGTCAGTCAACCTACAATTTTATTTAACTTGCCACCAAATGAATGTTTCTTTGTTGATTTGAGTTTATTTCTGTGGCATTGCAAGATCTACTCACCCCTCAATTAATGCACTTTGAGCTTTTTCCACCCTCTGCCTTGTTCCGCGAATCTTAACCACAATTTAAATCTTGTTGCAAAGTTTTAATGAAAGTTGTGTTCGTGCAGCGTCTTTCATTTCCTGATTCTCTTCAGTCTCTTACCTTAACCAAAGGCATAAAGTTTAATATAAAATAGAGTAAAAAAATTCGAAACTCGGAAGCTTCAAATACAAAACCCCAACTTTATAATGTCACATCTCAAAATTACAAAGAAAAACTAAACTATAAAATATAATTGATGAGGCCAAATTTAATAGTTTTATGTAACTAGCACATTAGCTTCTTAAAGTTGCAGCTTTCATAGATCTATATTTGTTGGAAAACTTGACAATAAATCGTTTTTCTAGCACACTAAGTGTGGAAATGTGCAAGTTGCAATCTACGAGGCGATTTTATCTACCATAATGCGTAATAACTTTCTGCAATTATTTGCATATTCGCAGTTGGGGACAAATTTAATAAGCGTTGCTTGATGGCGAAACATGGCTAACTTTAGCGACAGTGCTAGTAAATAATAAAGTTTTTAAAGACTTGCAGACACGTTGTTATCACCAAAATCGTAATCTATATTCTAAAATAAATGATTTATATTTATTTTGAATTTTTAATTATTAAGCTTGTTACTTTTAATTAAAACATGGTTATATTGATTGCATGTTGCAATTTGTGAACATGTCTGTTCTTCTGAGAGGAACGCAAAAGACCGTGGAATCCATGGACTGTTTCAGGTGGACCAGTTCGTTTTAATTAAGCTCGATGCGCAGACAGAATTAAATGTACACATTAATAATAAATGCAGATTGTAATTGTTCCACTGCGTTGAAATATGGCTACGTAGAGAGGGTATCTTTCTGGTTGGGTGTGGGTTTTGTGGTTGAATCAAGTATTAACAATGAAACTTGTAAGGATAACTTTTTAGCAAAACATTTCTAAAATCACAGTTTTTATTTACAATCAGTGAAAATAAAAAGTATTCAAACAAACATTTTTTTTGAATTTAAAATTCTATTTTTTATAAGGAACTTAATTAATTCCTTCTAATCATTAAATTCACTTCTCCAAACAAAATTAGAAAAATCCAACTAGTTATCCAGTCATCAAACTTATACCCATCAATTCTTAATCAAAAAATGAGTTTTTTTGGTGCACAAATTTTACCTTCTTGTGGGCAGTGATAAAAGTCTTTTGGGTTTATTCGGCCACAGCATTCATTCGTCTTCGTTGACTTCGGCCTTTGGAAGCAAGTAAGTAAAACTGAAAAGATCTTAACGCAGCAAGTTTCCGATAGCGTCTTCTCTCCAGCAAAAAAAAATATACAGCGATCTGGCTGAAGCGGATAACTGAGGTCGAAGGTGGAGTTCCAACAGCGCAACAGCAATGGTGGAGGCGCCCGGGAGCTAAATCGAAAAACGAGATGCCCCGGATAAGATAAACGCGTCCGATGTGCGCGTAATGAGAAAACGAAATAGCAAAGATGCTCACATGTACAGATGTGATGAAAGCAGGATTCACATATGTAAAGTATAAATGCAGCTGCATTTCCCATTGATTTGATTCCGTATATCTAGTATGATGTTTGGTGTGGTAGAAAATAATTTCATATTGGAATTATTTATTTATCAGAGTCTTTTGTACTGCGACACTTATCAACATGTAATTTGTGTTTTTCAGTCCGACACAAATCAATTCAATAATGCACGCACTGGATTATGCAAATTGATAACGCGCGGGCATTGTGTGCACAAACAACAAACATAATTGCCGCGCACGGTTATCGGCGGCAAACGCAAGGGATGTTTATTCAATTGCTGCCAGACCCGGACGAGAGAGAGAGGCAATGTCCAGCGGGCCGTCAACAACTATTATTGTATTGTTCTTCTGATCGCTTAAAGCATTGTAGCAAATGTGCAAATTGCGAATTGAA
>JAODGC010000004.1:5152096-5165401 GCA_027574925.1 Ecitoglossa quadriceps
TACCGCACCACCCTTGAATACACCCCAATCTATAAATAAACTGCCCGTCGACGGTTGACGCCGGTCGAGCAGAAGTATGATTATACGGGCAAATGCGTCGCCATAGTTTTGTGTGCCGACCTGGGGGCGGTGAACGGCCGCGCGGCGAGGACGTTTTTGTTAGTTACCGTACGCGCAAGGCTGATGGAACGGTACCCGCGGGCCTCGTTATTAAAAATTGTGCACCGGCAAAGTTTCTCGCGCTTAAAATTTGCCGGCGTGCGCGCGACGTGTGCCAATAAAACATCCACCCCCGCACCACACACGAGGAGTATTTTATGATTGCGTGCCAGACATGCTCGTACCATCAATTTGCGCGCATGGAATGGCGATGGCGTGGTCATAACCGACATTCGAGATGCTCGTCCAACAGATCTTGGATCTAGAAGAAAGATCACACATGACGAAGAGGAATTTATTTATAAAAAATGTATTTTTCAGAAAATTTCTTAACATTTACTAATTTTGAAAAATTTATTTTTAATTTACTTTACTTTAAAATTGAATTTTAATAATTACATAACCTTCAAAGCTTGATTAATCTAAATGTATTGTTAAAATTTTTTTTATTGAATTATGCAAATTTCTAATTGTTTTGTTCGGGAAATCGTCTGAAACAATAATATTTCTGGAACAGTGTTAACATACCAAGTGCAATATTTTACATGGTCACATAAAATAGTGACAAACAAAACAATTTTGACATCAAAATAAAGTCATTTATACTAGTTTTTATTTTTGTTTTCTTTTTACCAAACAAAAATAAAAATGTTTACCTAAATTTAAGATTTTAGTGTGTACCTCCATTACTTTTTGGAATAAAAACTTTTTATTTATAGTTTTATCACTTTTACAGAGTGAATTTTCTAGGGTGGGTTGTGGCATTTCAATTAGGAATATTGCACACGCGCGATTGGAAATTCTCAAATGCAGCCAGCGCAAGGAATAATAAACCATGCCAAGCTCCTCCACCATCGTCCGCCACTAAGCTGCTGCTAAAGCGAAAAGGTTTCAATTCGTCCCAAAGTATTTCACTTATAGCCAACTACTAAGTATATTGCGTACTCTCAGTCTAAGTACTGCCAAGTCCGGCAGACTTAGGATACCAATTGAACGTCGAACCATTTTCGTAGATTTTTCTCAATACAATATTATTATTACAACTCTCAAACAAAAATAGATACATAATATATACTTGTATTCAAATTGATTCTATTAATACGTAAACAATTATTATTAATTAATAACTTTACAGATGTCTTAGAGTTTCCTTGGCCGCAAGCGATAAATTCCAACAAATTGCAACAACTTTATCGGAATTCATTTCATGTTCATGCCTTCGCGGCAAACACAAACTTGTCGCAACTAATCGTACCACACAACCACCAAATTTTCCAATCTGGAAATTATTTTCTACAAGTAAACACTGTATGGGGCAGTGTTGCAAAGTTTTCGACTGTGCTTCCGAATTGTTAGCGTGAAAAGATCACAGTGCGGCTTAAGTGAACGCTGCTCTTGCACCCTACGCCAAAATTAATTAATATACTAGCATATTAAGGCATATTAGGGTTTATTAAACCACACCAGGGCTGACCCAGCGATACGACTATAGCTTGCACTGCAAACGGAATTTCTAATATTTATTACTTGCGAGCATACAACTTAAAACAACTTGCAACTTTGTTATTTGCCACATAGATACCAGTTTAGGACCGTAACATGTAAGTTATAGACATCAATAGGCAAATCAAATTAGTATAATACAAAATATAATATAACTCTAAACATGAAAATTCTTGTGAATAAAAACATTTTTATGTTTTATTATGTCATGTTGTTATATTACGTAAAATATTTATTTTTGTTAATTATACTTTGCGTGTCTACTTAGTAGTCTTGGAATAAGCGTAATTATGGTTGGAAAATTTAAACAAACCATTAGTACGAGTTTAATAATCTCGTCTAAGCTGATAAATATATTGACGTATAAACCTACAACAACAACAAAAAAATTGTAGTAAAAGTTTCCAGAAAAATAGGTGACCTAATATGACCAAATCATAAAAAAAATCTTAGTGTTAAAATAAAACAAAATAAAAATAATATAATTGTTTATTTAATGTTAACTTTTAAAGGATATTTTTACAATAAATTAATTTTCCTTCTTAAAAACTTTAGCATTTCACATTTTGATTCAGGTCTCATTTAAAATCAACCCCCCTTTTCTTTTTGCTAAATTTATTTAATTTACTTTGAACATTAAGAATTGTCTCTTACTGCATACTATAGTTTTCCGTACCGATACAACCCCAACGTGTATTTGTTTAGGCCCCGGGCGTCGACGAGCAATCTCTTGCACAATACCCGACATTGTTCATTGTGTGGCAGCGTCTGTCCGCGATTGCCGACGCGAAACTGAAACTAAGTAAATTTAATTTGGGCATTGTGCGCTGCATGTGCATGTGCAGCAAAGGCTAGGGGATGATTTGCAGTGCGAACTGCCGGCACGTAACGAGAATCATCAATTATTCACTTACAGTACGACAAACTTCAACTTGCAGGCAATGTTTGAGTATCTTGCTTCTTGTGCAAACTAACCTAATACAAGCAGCTATTGAAGTTTTGTTTGGATATTGATGATAGACTGCAAACAATTTGTTAATGATGCAATTTGAAAAGAATTTTCAAAGAAACTACAAAATAAACATAACAACTAATTATGATGGAACCTGGAACAATCAGTAATAATGATATTTAAACGTAGATTAGATTTTTTTCAAAGCAAAATTATTGAAAAACAAAATTTCAATTTTTTTTGAAAATATCCTCTTTTAAAATTTATTGGCAAAAACTTTCTTATTAACTAAATCCTTTACTTTCATGTTAGGTATTGTAATTAAAAAATTAAATTTTCACTTGTAGAATAGACTAAATTGTTAGACCAAATTTAATTTTTTAACATTCCTTCTTAATATTAAATCAAATTGTTACATTTTCAATCTATCTAAACTTTATATTTGTTACCATTTTTTCTTAAATTTTTACAAGGGGTGTTTTTATAGATTTACTATTACGGAAAATAAACAATGATTATTCACCATTGTTTATGAGTTAATTGCTAGTGTAAATTATCAATTATCAAATATGAATTGTAACTCAATTGGCAGAGAAGTAAATTTCGTAATTAAAGGATTAGAGCAACAAAGCGGTGCAAACCTTTGACGTTTCGACATCACATATCCTGTCCATTTGAGACGCGCACTTCAGCGCAAATTCAGTAATTAACGATCAAGCCTCCAACGCTTACTAATACCATGCATTACATTGCATAATATTGCACCCCCAGCCATCTACACTAATTCCGCTTAATTACCTCACAACAATGCTTCGTACACCCTGCAAACTAAATACTAAATATCATATTTCATGTTTCCAATGTATTCCATTTGCCATTATT
The DNA here is from genome assembly GCA_027574925.1 of Ecitoglossa quadriceps. Taxonomy (NCBI): domain Eukaryota; kingdom Metazoa; phylum Arthropoda; class Insecta; order Coleoptera; family Staphylinidae; genus Ecitoglossa; species Ecitoglossa quadriceps. The sequence goes on from JAODGC010000004.1 coordinate 5,155,593, forward strand.
CAACAATCTACTCTAACAATATAACAATATCGGATACCAGAATTTAGTCAAGTTGTTTATCCCGCTTTTATGCTCACACCTCTACTGTGTTATTCTATACTTTGCTACAGAAATATCAATGCAAAGTTGGTACATTTTTTTTGTTCAACAGATTGTTAATAACAAGCTTTCAACACATGCATTCTATTATGAAATGCCTGGCTGGGTGATAAAATTCAAAGCTGTATACAAAAGCGTCAATATTTACGTGCAACGCGTTAATTTTTGCTTGACGTGATGACGCCGCGCGTTTTCAGCAGTCAATGGTGGAGGCGCCGGCGTTCGACGAAGAAGAATTTAATTAACGTTTATGATACGCCATTGAGAATTGTTTTTCAATACGCGCACCATACACTACTTCAATTCGAGTTATCAATGCTATTAGAACCATCAACCCTATCCGAATGTCAAATTAATTTACTTTATTCTGAGACTTTTTTGTACTTTATTGCATTGATTTACAGCTAGAAATAAAATTTATATTAAGAAAACATTAAAAAAATCAGTAGTAATTATTTCTGAAAAATAAAAACTTATTCCACGTTTATTTTAAGATAATTAGACAACTCCAACTCCTTTTCCGAACAATTACCCCTCTATTAAAATTCACTTTCCACAAGCTTTACATCACCTACATCCTCAACGCCTTCCTAATCAACTTGCACGTCAAATATCGTCATTCCTGTGCATTTTACACTCCTTAAAACGCCTTGATTTCCACCAAACACTTTTAATTGTTTCGAAACAACATGACAAGTTCTACGCTTACGTGAAAATCAACACGCCAAGTTGTCCTAGTGCAAAGCAGAAATATCTGCAGTAAAGAAAGATAAAGTGTGATGGAAAGCATTGTGAGGCGGTTCAAAGTAGTCTAAAAGTACTCTGGAGGTGTTGTAGAGGTCGAACGAAAGGTGCCATAAGTGACGCTTGCCGCCGCCAACGTAACGCGATAACTGATAAGGGCAGCGTCGGCGGCGACGAGTAGACGATTTGCATAATCGTTGCAATTGCCGACAAGCGATCCTATCACTTTTCTTATTCACTGGCCACGTACAAATTTAAAGAAAAAAAGGTGGACAGAGAACACTAATCAACGGGTAGAAGAACTATTAATTAATCACCTGTGAATTAGTAGAAAAAATTCACGGCACCATAATCAATTTATTAATTGTTTTTTTACAATTATTTACTATTTTCTTTTTCAAAACGCAACTTTATTTGCGTCATTTTGCAGTTTGTGGAGCCATATTTTCGCCAGCGCTGAAAACCCGCCACGTCTATTGTATTTTCTATGGTTTCCTATTAAAAGTTTCGCGCGGCGGCGGCGGCCAGAAAACAGGTGCTGTCAGCACCGGCGTTTTCCTACATTTTCATACATTTATAACGTTCTATTATGATAATATGCGCAACGAAGCGACGGAAAAATTGTATATTGTATTGGATTCACAAAAGGTGTTATAGTGCACCTCAAAATAACTAGAAAGAGAAAGACCGAATGGAATGACTTAAAGTTGATTTAAGATTATTTGAAAGAAAGTAGTAAAAATAAATTTAATTAAAATTGCCTTGCTATTGATAAGAGTAAATTAGTATAATCGTAAACATTGTGAGTAAACTTTTAATGAATACCCGATTCAATTTAATCAGGAATGCAACGTTAATTGTTGTAATTGCCGCCGTAGTTTCAATCTTCATTTAACTTTAATTTGTGTGCCTTTGTGCGTTTGCTGGGCAGACAAACCACAATTACGTATCGAACTAATTTACTGATTTCCTGCAACATTGCAGCTGTAACTGAACCGAGAAGTTTATTAGTTTATAGCAGTTGAATTTCGGATTAAATTTCCCATATCTAGTCAGTTAAAAATCAATTTTCTGTATATGTCTAGGTTAAATTTGAGTACTTGCAATAAATGCATGGTGTATACTTGTTGTTACTACTCTTTGATTATAACAGGCGAGCGACCTGTGCAGTTATGAGCGCAATATGTACGCACTTAAAAAGCCCTCAAATTTGTCAATGTGCAAGTACTGCCTAGCAAAATCTACGGATAAAGAGAGATTGGACATGCAGCCGACAACCACGATTGTAACCGCAAACCTACGTAATTTGATGCATTGCAAATCGGCAATACTTGCCACATGCGTCGGTTTGGAACGAACGGAAACATGGCAATATTGAAGAGGAGGAAGTTATTACAAAATTATATTGCTAATTTCTGCATGAAGGGTTGTACAGAAACGGATTGGATTATGTCTAGTTCTAGTTTTGATGTATTAATTTAGTTTGAGGTAATATTTTAAAGTTTAGACTAATATTCAAATGAAATATAAAGGGAAATTATTATATTACTACAAGTTGATTTTCATATCATAGGTACTTATACATCTACTATTTTAAACAATTAAATACATTATTATTATAATTTTGCTGATTTTATCTAAAACAGTACCTCGCCTTTTTTTTGTCTTATTTTATCATTTATCTAAAAAAAAGTGACTTAAGTAAAGAACAGATAATTGATTTTAATTTATTGAGACATTCTGTTTGGGATACATTATTTACTGAAATTGCATAATAAAATTACCTACCAAACGCAGCATTTTTCAATAATTCAAATTTATTTTTTGTTACTTTCTATAGTTTATAGGTCTCAAGAAAATGTCCAATAGCAAGAGTGAAAGCTCAAAAAATCAGATCGTGCATATGGCCTGAATTAACGGAGTAATGTTTTTAATTATTATGTCATTTAAAAAAGACAAAATAACAACGTGATTAAAATAAATACAAAGTATTTATCCAAATTAACATATATACAATATATGTTATAAAAATTAAAAAAAGAAATAAATTTTTTCCGATAAAAATAATTATAATTTATATTATTTCAATAGTTTCTGTTGTTATTTTTAAATAGAATTATATTGCAAGTTAAAAGCTTCACATTTTGTGTGTTTTTACTGTCAATCTACCGAACGCATAAGTTAAACAAGTAACGCACTACAATTAGAAGAGATGGAATGATACCTGTTTCGAAACGTCGTCAACCTTTCCATCTACTGAATGTATGAGTTAAACGAGTAACGCACTACAATTAAAAGAGATGGAATGGTACCTGTTTCAAAGCGTCGTCAGCCTTTCCATCTAGTGAATGTATGAGTTAAACAAGTAACGCACTACAATTAGAAGAGATGGAATGATACCTGTTTCGAAACGTCGTCAACCTTTCCATCTACTGAATGTATGAGTTAAACGAGTAACGCACTACAGTTAAAAGAGATAGAATAATACCTGCTTCAAAGTGTAGTCAGCCTAACCGTACGCCGATGCTAAACATAAAGGATGAAAATTTAAGTTATATTTGCATTAGTAAAGCAATTAAAATATGTAGAAATATTATTTCCAAACAAATTTTATCCACAAACTCCCTTTAACTTCTTAATTAAAGCGTATAAAATATTAAGCCAATGAATCTCCCTAACAAATACAACTAAAAATCGATTTGTTGATTAACCTTTTCCGATTTACCCAAAAATACCTCTAAAAACACCTCTAACGATAATTTAACCGCAAATCCCAGCATTCCTAACTAGTTTTTAATGTTTTTTGCCTGACGCACCCATAATGACTTTCTTACTCTGCGACTGCACGTAGTTGCGTCTTTATGTTTTTCTATTTCTTAGCTTCAATTCGGCTTTTTTGCTCTGGTCATGACTTTATACGACGGTTTATATGTCTAACTGTGCGCATTGTATTTACGGCACACATATTGTCGCCGGGCATTATTTGTACGTTGCTGGTTCTAGATATCGATGGACATTAGACTTTTTTGCTCGTTTCAACGTTTCACTACATTCCACTACGTTTTACTACGCTTCCAGGAGTATACTTTAGCTAGGGTTGTTTCTGCGTCTCGCTTCCTGGGCATTTTGTTTGATGTTTTGTTAGAATTTCCTTCTTCATTTGAATCCAATTTTTACTTGGATTTTTCTTAAAAAATATACAATTTATAGAAGTAGTTAAAATGAGGATAAATAACATCATCAAACTAGAAAATCTAAAATTTTAAAATATGTACGCGTGTTTTTATGCGGTTTTAAAATGCAATTTTAGTTATGGATTTGTCCCTTTAAAAAACTGTTTTGTTTTACATACAAAAATCTAGGATTTGTAGAACGATTTTTATATTAACAACATTTATGTTCCATTAGTTTTATATGCATTTTCCTACACTGCACATTTCCAATCTTTGAAAATCCTTTAGTAATATTTAAAATATTAATTTACAAAATGACAAGCAATGCAGCAGAATGTTTCATAAACATCTCATTAACTAATTTCTGTGATAAATTCTATTGGGATCCAAAATAGATTTATGTTTTCCTTGCGCAAATTAAATTTAAAAAATCTGCATCCCCAAGGACTGCACCAAAGTCCTCTGATGTTGGCATCGCAAAGTCAAAAAAAAAAAGAAAAAAATCAACGTACGGAAAATCCGATTAGTTCGAGGATTGTGCATGATATTCCCTCCCGGCGATGAGCGCACACACCTGTAAACCACACATGCACCGGGGGCGGCAGTGTCAGTGCACCATGCGTATGCTTATTCGCAACATGTGTAATTGCGAGCGTGACTACATGAATCCCTAAACATGCTTCTCATGTTGAAAACAAGGACAATACATAGATAATTATATTTCATCGACGATCGCAAGTTTGCTGGAGCTTCATGATTTGATTTTTACTTCTTTTTGACAATTACCCATGGATTGAAGAGGGGATGTGAAGCTACTGGCAATTTTAATTTTTGTTTTATATAATTCTCTTGGTTCTATATGTGTTGTTTTTGCGTAGGAAATGAACATGTAACAATTATTGTAAATGAAACAAAGCAGAAAGTAATAGAATAATAGAAAAAAGGGTGAATATTGCATGTCTGAGGAGTATTAAGTAATGATTATATTTTACCATAGGTACAAGTAGAAAGTGAGAAACGCTTAAAGAAAAGAAGTTTGTTAAGAAACTAGTTTAACCTATTTTTCAACTGATTAAAACGTACAAGTTGAGGAAAAATAAATTTCTGAGTTAGGTGCAAACATGGTGCGATAACAATTAATCAAATTAGAACCTTATTTATTACTTCAAATACTTAATAAATAATTTGTTTTGTTTATTTGAAAACCAAAAAAAATATTCATATAATATGTTTGATAAAAAAAAGCTTTTGGTATTGGCAGATTTTCAGCAAACTAAAATCCAATTCTAATACAAAATAACTGCATTTTCCTGCCAAACTTTTGTTCACTTTAATTTAAAATATTTTTTGGTGCACGACTTTTTACATGCTCAATTCTCGCTGCTGTTTGTGGTGTTATTTCTCTTTGTTTATTATATATTGTTGTTTGTTTTCAATATTTTGCCTGAACTGGCAGCACAAACGAATAAATCTTGCTTTAAACAAAAATTACGCACCAGATTCGTACTCGCGCACAATTGAGTGAAAATTTCGGCCTCCGGGGGTGGCACCGTTGCCGCCATCGCCGGCCAGCTATACGTCTCTATCAATCCTTACACGTTGCTTGCCTGGCCCAAACTACACCATGCATAAAAAACGTAATATATTCACTAAATTAGCTTTTTTGTGTCTGAGCCAAGTTAGTATATACAAACCGAATATCAATTCAGAGCAGTACAATGTGAATTTAATCAAAAAATCGTTAAATTTTAAATTTACATAATATTTCACTGTAAAAAAATCGAAAGTTCAATTTATTAAATTGCGTACCAAATAAACTTCCAAGTATAATAAGGTTTTTGTTGTTTTTCTAGGACAATGGAGTAATTTTTGTTACTTTAGTCCTAATGGGTGCAAGCATGCAAAAAAAACACTTTTTCAGCACTTGTGGGTATTAAGGGTGGCCATGAGGGCGACTAATGACGACACGCGGCATTAAATAATTAAGTGTGGTGCGTTGGACTACTTTACGTCCGGAGCCATGCTATTAATCGTGGCTTTTGAAAACGTGTAGAATATTTACTTTGTCAGCCTCTTACTTTTGAATAGACAGGAGTCCATCATGTAAACGAATGGATGAAATCAATTGGCATTTATTATGCATACAGAACAAAGTTTACAAGCTTGGATAGATGAGGTGTTGAAACATTTAAATATACAAGTGTCTGATATTGATTTAGTATCACGTCAGCATTTTAGTAGTATGAAGAGAAGAAATCAAAGTTAAACAGAATAATACTACCACTAGTTTTTCAGCAAAAAACAACACAAGTTCTTATGGATTGTCCTTAAATTTCATCATCACAATACTCACATAGATTGTCCATCTTCTCAATTCCAACGTTCTCAAAACAGGTCAATAATTTAATTTACGAGCTAAAAGCGATTTAAAATGTTTCAACCCATTTCCTCATCCTACTTTTTTCCCTACATCCTTCCAACCTTCCAACATGACCAACTTTATTTCACTCATCGCCTTCCTTCTAGACTAGCAGTAAACCAGCTCGCTTACTCGCTTGTCAATCAGATCGAGTTTACGACTTTCCGCCCGTGTAGTAATCCACCCCCGGCCACGTTAACCACCGACTGCATACAGCTGCATTACAGCTCGATTATCCGCCAGATGCAGCGCAACGAAGATGCACCTAGTGTCCAAACAATAGCACTCAGACTTTACAAAGTTGTAGTAGTAAGATGCTGAACAAGAGATGAAACGGGGTAGAATAGAAGATTTGCTGCATGTTGAACAGAACTGCTGATAGGAAGAGAAAAGCAGCAAAGACTTTGGATTGAGGTGAATTTCATTTCCGCAAATTGATTCGTGGAATTGAATTGTAGTGGTTATAAATGTTAAAACCCGAAAACCGATACGTGCACAAAAGGTATAAAATATAAGACAGCTAATTAAATATTTTGTTAAATGGAAATTGATTGGATGGCTAAAAGTGTTTAATTATTTATTTATGTATGGAAGTGATGCAAATGATATGCCATGTGTGGAAAATTCTGTACGCATTAATTAAATTCATCTAAACATAACTAATAAAAACAGAATTTAATTAAATTAGCTTTAAATTGAGAAATTAACATGCATTGTTTATATAAATACCAACTAAACATTATCGATCAATAAAAAAACTTTAAAAAATCATACATATTTTTATTTCTACCAATGCATAACTTAATCTATCCGGTTAAAATGTCTGTTTGATTACAAGTAATACGAATTCATGACGTAAAATCTTCATAAACCTGAAAATGCCAAACTTTACAATGTTTCACGCTTAGATTACCATGGTTAATGACAAATGTAAATGTGCTATGATGCATTTAACTGAAGCTTGAATCACAATTGAGGTTAAAAATGACTGAATGTCAATAATATTTTATATTTGAGAAAATTGAAGTACAAAATCAAATAAAATATAGTTCACTAATTTTTTTAATTTGAAGAAAATAAATTTTATATTTTTATAGCATTTTATACTGAATTAAGTTAATTTAATTTTTAGGTATTAAGCTCAAAAGATTAACAATTACATTATAGATTATTGATGTGCTGATTGCAGTAATTAGACACTTTTCTTTGTACATGGTAACATAAACAATCAAACAATGTACTATAGAGTATGTAGAGCATTTTGTTTAATTTAAAATACATTCTTTTCAATTTTAACAGTTGGGAAAGCTCATTACCTCTTGTAACTTGTGCCCATCCTGTGTATTTTACGTGTATATCAATCAATTGGCTTCATGTTAAGTTAAGTCTATATCAGTTTAAGATAATTAATTATGCAGTGTTTGTAATCAAAACTTTTCCTTCAGTTTTCATCGCGTTGATTGCCAGATGAATAAATAATCCACCACGTAACGTCAAATTGAGGCTATTGAAAATAGGTGCAGCATTATTGTAGACTATAAAACAATTTTTTGTTTACCCCAATACACGTGTATGTTGATTGTGATACTTTATTTGTCAAATATCAACATTTTTTGTTTGTGCAGCTTTTAACAGTTTCAGGTCGAGCAAAACTAGTGAATATTAACTATTGTAAAAAAGCTTTATGCTGTTTTTGTTACTTGCTCAAAATAATGAAATGTAACTGAAATTGATGTTGTTTATAGAACAATAGTACAATGAAATACAATTTTTTATGTGGTTATGGTTGGTCATGTTTGTACAATTGACTTTTTCATTTCCAGCTTTTCACGAGCAATGGATTTTGGTTGTGGAAATGTATGGAATTTAAGGGGTAAACAGTCGAAGCCGTATATCAATCAATTACAAGCGATTCGTCCTGCAAGGAAGCGAGACAAATTACTTGCGACGCTCTGCAGTCGATGCAAACGTATGCCAGGTTGATGGATGGCCCGAGAAACAATTTACACTCGCGGATGCCAGCGCCTCCACCAGCATACCCGCCATGCCTGGAAATGGCGTGCAATTTAAGCGAACACATTGGATACTTTAGTAGCATTGAAGAATGAAGGGATCATCAACGAATCGAATTGAAAGCTCAATCACTAACCATATTCCAGCAGAAAACAAAAAAATCCGGTAAATAAAATCTTAATTTTTTTTGAAAACCCAATTTAATAAGCAAAATTCTAAAAATTAAAAAAATAACCTAGAATATTTAATATTATATCTGAAATAATTTTTATTTATGTTAATAGTGTTTTTACTATTTTTTTATTATTCCATCGCAATGAAAAATGCTGAGTCACATGAAAAAAGAACTTTACGCAAGCAAACAAATATTACTTTTCCACTACCAAATTATTAATCAATTTATTAAAATAGATTTTTAATTAACCAATTTAAAGGATGGCAGACCTTTTTATGTGTTTGAGTTATTTGTTTAGTTACTGTTTTTTAGATTGCTTGAAAAAAGTTTGTCAGTTTTTCTAAGGAAGGTTTAAAAAATCTACTGTTTTTTGATTAAATATGCAGGGATTATTTTATTCAGGCAGTCCTTAGCAGTCCTTTTTAGCTCATTTAAATATTCAGGATGCTACTACTGTAGCAGCAAAAAAAGTAATGTGATAAAATTTGTTATTATAGGATTTATACGTGAATTCTTAAATATTATTTTGTTTAACACAAGAAATATTTTTATATTTATCTATTTTTTGTTGAGATACCACTTTAAAAAAGATACTAGGTTGGATATAATTTAAAAAAAAAAAAAAGATTTGAAAAAAGTGAAAAATGGAGCAGAGAAAAGCACGATTCTATTCTCTAGAACTTTAAGCAGAGTACTGGTAGCTGAAGATCCAAGGACACGTTGTGCAACCACCCTGATAAAATCATATTTGCCTTATAAGGCTAATCCATTTATTTCAGCATCGCCTACATCACTCTTGCAACTCTATCTCATCCAGGTAGCATTTTCTTAGCAAAAGCCTTCCTGAAATATTCTTCTAAAGGTACTTACTGTTGATAATATTACTCGTGGTAATATTTTCAGTGTAAAACCAATATTTTATTTTTAAATTCCACCAGAATAGGCAAGTTTTTCTCAACAATTTTTGTATGTTTTCTCCTGAAAAGGACATCATATGTTTTTGGATAGCTAGGCGGATAAAGGTCCAATGCGTCATGACTGAATGCGACTCCGGGGGCTCATCCCGCACGCGGACACCACCAAAACGCAAAAACATCGCGTGATTGATGAGCGCAAAAACTTACAAAACCAACTTAACCAACTCTTCCACCATGCAATATGCTCCAAGCACAAGGCAACCCTTTGG
>JAODGC010000004.1:5172156-5187768 GCA_027574925.1 Ecitoglossa quadriceps
TCAGAATATTGAAACAGCCGGCGTGGAAGGATGTAGATGAAGGATCGCCGGTCAGTTTGATACAACAAAACATTATCATAGACAGCGATATTCTGGGGAGCTGTTAGAAGCTGTTAGGGCTGCATGCCAGCAGACGTAATGGATTCCCTTTGAAGCCACACCGCCTTTAGTGCATCACCGCCTTTGGTCTGTAGCTGCGGCCTAAATCCGCTCTTCTTGCGATATCTTAATCAACATCTAGACAAACAGTCTATAGGTGTTGCGGAACGAGGATATAATCAACGTTAATCAAGAGTTACACCCATAAAGCGCTTTTAACAAGGGGTGGCTGCATGAAACATATTACATGTGCCTTTTATTTATTTCATTTTTTTTGTATTTAATCCAACATGTTCTTCTTTACAACATTTAGGAAAACTCAATGAGCCTAAAAATTGGGAGAGAAAAATTCAAACAAAATTTTTACACATTCTCTTATCCCTGGAAGGTTGTAGCGTTGTCAGTGGTCTTGCTAGCTAAACTGTGGTTAAAAATGCATTTGAATGTGCAGTGTAACGAAATGTAAATGCAGCCAGCCAAGGGTATGTTGGGCAAGACAGGCAGAGAGTGGTTATTTACTGCGCGTCGAGCGTATGTAGGCCGCATCCTTGCATTGCCAGTGAATTAACAATTACCAGTGACAGTTCTTCCTTGAAACGCCTGACTGGGATTAAATAAATGTCCGTCTAAGACCCAACTCCTTGCACGTCGTATGTTGTGTTGTGCTACAATACACAACTAGACAAAGATGCGCAGAGTGTGCACAAGCTGGTACCAGAACTTAAGTAACTATGGAAGAAAAGAAGCAAATCCAAATATTTTTGTCCGCAATCACAATTAATTTTGATGTACTTCTATTGAACCGGGTTGATATATATTAAATTCCAGCTTTTTTGTCTGCTGGTGTGGAGTTTTCAAAGAATTTCTAAGATAACCTTGCGGGCATTTGTCACTCCGCTATTATTTGTCACTAGCAAAAGAGGTTTCCATGAGGAAAAGTGTTCCAACTCAGAAAAGAACCAAGTCACGCTGCGCATTTATTATGCTAATGTAAAACATCAACAAATTTAATAAAATTTTTTGTCACAAAAAAGCTTCAAATGTGTCAAAATAAGTTTAAACTATTGACTATAAAAATCTTTAAATAATTACTATTCGAATTTTGTTCTTCTTTCTCCAATATGTGCACATTCCTTTTGCTTGACTTTGATGTAAAGCCGTTGATAACCTCAAAATTAATTTGCAATATATTTGCGCAAATCACTTTCAAGTCCTCAAGCCTTTCAAGTCCTTTGTTTTGCAACTCGCGACAGCACGTGACATCCAAAATTCATAAATTCTCTGCACACGTCGCGAACGGCGGCGGCGGCAACGGTCGTGTGGATTGTGGAAGTAACCTTCCGATACAAAGATTTTCTCTGCGCACTTTTCGGCTGCCTTTTGCAACGCACGCAGCGAATATAAAACCAAGATTTTCTTATTGAATATTTTTTATGATTTTTTCTGCTGCGTTGTGCATGCTGGAAGAAAATCATGTAACATCAAACAAACATCGCGTTTATTGCACTTTATTTCAGCAAGGAATGTAATCTTGTCACGCGCCTAAATTCGCATTTCAAGCTCATTTTATTGAGCTTTGTTTGAGTGCTTTTACTCTGGTGGAAATTCTTTCAGAGCGCGACTAGTATCAACGATTTTATCGATTTCTATGTAATTTTACGGTGTATAAAAAAGTCCAAGATGTTGGGAATAAGTAAAATAAAAAAGTTGTCTATAACAAGGTGGATTTATTATTCTGGCTGAAGGTGTACTCAACTAACACGTTTGTAGCATTTATTTGCTTTGTTTCTGCAATTTTTGTATACACTTTCTTTTTTTTTTTAACTGTGATCAATTTGAAGCATAATATTTTTGATTTGTTTTTACATTTTTATACTCCAACGCCTTGTAATAAAGTTATTAGGACATTTATAAAATTTATTAATAAAGTTAGACTAACACCACACTTAAATAACATCTTAGTTCATAATAACAAATAAGTAATTTACTTTTGAAGACTAATAGAGATCGCAAAACATACATTAAATTTCTTACCACAAGCTCGCGTCGCTCAGTCTTCCACGCAGTCAAAACTAAGAGTGTGCATCAAGTGCCATAACCCTACACTCATATATACTCGGCATAGTGGTGGGGATATATCCAAACATGCCTAGCTCTACCAATCCGTAGCCTATCTCTGCATTGTTTCTTCTTTAATAGAACTTCTTCCTTCCACCTCAAACTTAACATTAACCACCACAACATAGTTTATCACCTACATTGTATTAAAATGTCCACGCCAGAAAAAGGATCCCAAAACTGCGTTGCGCAACGACCCAATTTCGACTTTTATGACATCCCAACGTACGCACGTACATGATCTTGTTTACTTTGCTTTACAATAATTCGCTTTCCGCAAACAGTGCACGGGCTCCGTGTGTAAAAATGGGCCTCGTTTACAATTTCCGTTTGGACCGGATTTGCTCCAGCATTAGACTGGCCAAGCTTGTTTCAAATAACTCATTTCTTGTTATGACTTTATCCCACCAACTGACGGGCATCAATATTACCAACTGCAAACCTTCCTTGGGTGAAAACTAGAATAAGTTTAAAAATTTGAATGTTTTGTTTTATGCTCTAATATTTTAATACTTTAAAACTTGGATAGTAAATTTTTATAGGTTGTGCAATAACCCAGAAAGGATTTGCGTTTTTTGCATTTATCGCAGTGGAGGATCTTAATATGCAATTATGGAATGCGCGTTAGAAGATTGCGAGTTATACCTGAACACCTAAAATACCAGAAAACGGAAATAATTATATCCAACAGCTGAATTAGTTTTCTAGTTAAATATTCCTTATTTCAACCAAATACAACATTTTATATCGTATACAGATGGCGATTGTTAATTATTAATCAACACAGTACTTAATTAAGTAATCAAGCCAAACGTTAAATGATTAATTGTTGATTGGTGCATAATGACGCCAATTAAACTGTTTCCGTGCTCGCCAACATCCAAGCTGTAAATCCGCTCGTTGTCCTGTTCGTCCTGCTGACGCCTTGTCTCGACACTAATCTTAATCTAAACACATGCGCGACTCATAAGAAGCTCGGTTGTGTCACGCGACTTGTAGTGCACATAAATCACCACCAATAAACACTTTATGGGGCACTTGCACCCGCGCCACATGTATTGCTTGCATTAAATTAGATGGCATTATCATACGTTACACAAACAAACGTTTATTCAATTGTTTCTTGATATAAGTTATATTTAACTTGGAATTGCAGGCTATAAACATAATTTCCGGTAATGACCAGTAAAGTAGGTAATAGAGGGTTAAAATAAAGTGACAGATGACGTTTTATAATTTCTATAGTTGATCTAAATTCTTCTCACAGTCAAACATTATAAAAAGCTCTTCTTCTGTATGTCAATATGTAGCAATATCAGCAAAAGCTTTCTATGAGGATTATTTCCAGCTGTAATTTAGTAAAACAGGATCATATCAAATCCAGTGTGAGTTTGTAGCACTAAGTGCACAAATGGAAGCGACACATGACACTTTTTAAATGGTGTCGCCATCCATGCAGGATTATCATCCCTTTCTGGTGCTAATATGCGTGTTACAAAATGCTGTGGACCCTGTGGCCACTGTGGAAAGTATGTGCCCAAATATGGCCAGATTTTTGCGCGCATTTCCCAGTTTAATTATTAACATTGCATTAATGCATGGAAATAAAAACGAGTGTTCATTGCAAGTTTCAGTAAACTTGAATGCATTATCCTTGCTGAAACGCAATAATTTAATTTCCTTTATAAATATCTTTCTTCCAGTTAGTTGTAATTCTCTTTGTGTAAAAAGAAAACAATATCAAACGTAATTAATACTTCATCGTTTTTAAAAATGTCAACAATACATCTTTAATAATCCAAATAATTTGAGTTTTCTTTACTTCATTCCACTTTTCCTTTGCTTAATTTGTTTACTTTAGCGTTTCCTTTACTCCACGGAATATTATTCTCCCAAGTTCTTTTAAAACGTTAATGCTCGACATGATTTGTTGTGTTTTAGCCCTTAAATGCAAGTGCTCACATGCTACCTAATTGCGCAAGTGAGTAAATGCAATGAAAATTGTAAATTTTCCTTTATGCATACGTTTGCCAGTGACATTCGTTAGCAGCATGGAATTTTTCCAGGTTTACTTTACGTGCGAGAGTTATGACCAGAGCGATGGTATAAAAACTGCAAAGAGCCGCGTGCCGTGTTAGGTTGATGGTGATGATAACGATGAAAACCGTGAAACTAATTATGTCTGAGGCTGAAGGGCCCTAGCGTCCATGCGCGCTCCCTTTGAATTCGTAATCAAATGTTACTCTAAACTGGATAATTGCAAACGTAAATTATGCAGCATCAATTCTCGCGTCGTGTGCGTACCTGCACCTTATATATGAAATATTTTAGGATTGTGGTAATATAATTGTGCTAACATTTACGGTAAAATATAGATGGATTGCAAAATTTTACGAAGCAAGTTTAAAAATGCTAACAGCGCCAAAAATAGTTGTTAACGTGACTGGAAGAGGGCGCGCAGTAAAACTTTACAATCGCAGCTCGCCCCACTTCTCAATGCAAGTATATATAGTGCTTTCTTATATGCTGCAGTCATTTGACTCTTGATACCTCGGCCAGAGACTAACCTCATACATTTTCAATTGTGTTACCAATATTATTTCAGGGCCTTTGTTACATAATTGAATTCTACAGTGAATTTGCCTGCCCAATTTACACCTAATCACACCGTTTGTGAAACCTTTACCACCTGCGTTTGCACTCGTCTAATCAACGTGCCCCACGTATGTACAGCCTGAGGGCAATGCACGCAGGCACAATAAAAGTCACTTATCAAGATAAATAAGGTGTTGGCGCTCTACTCGCGCACTTTTCACCTCGTATTTCCGTTGTCATTTATTCAGAAATATAGACGCTGCCCATAACTGAGATATACATAATACCTTAATATACGGCCGCATTCTGTTCAACCCTAAACAACTCTGTTATATACAAAACACCCAAATAAAGGAGATAAAAAGTATATTATGCTTTTATGTGGTGCTGAAATATATTAGGATTTGACCTATATTATAAATATATATATTTTAGTGGGTTAGAATTGGTTTATTTGGAGGTAACGAATTTTCATTCTCACCTTGTATCACCTGAGAAACACTGCACAATTTGAGAAAACAAATATAAACCCGGAAAATGTGGAGCATGTATGTTTAGGCAGGATGTGGGTAACGTTGGAGCTTATCATTTTCCACACAGACGCGAAAAAAGACAACAACGAGTGAGCTTTATTTCGTTTTATTTTCCGTGCGCGACTCCCATGTATATTCATTCTGTTTACTCGCCCGCTTTGCGTTTTACGTGGTGGTTTGCATTCCCTGTTTGTTGTAATACGTAATATGTACACCCCAACGCGCCCCAGGGAGCCCAAATGGTGAGAGCCTGCGCGCTTCATACACGGCAAACGTGTTTAATATAAAAATCCCTAACAAGACGAGAACGCGTCGTGCGTAAAACGAAAATTATGCTGAAATGTTGCGGAAATTTGAATTAAGTTTAACATAAGCTCTTAGTTTAATCCGCAGCGAAACTTTAATGCTTGTTCCTGATGGTTAACGCAGTGCAGAGCGTTTGGTTGCTTGCGGGGTGGATTGTGATGTGATTAATTTTGATAGGCATAAGCATGCACCAAGCATACATCTTTCTACATGTTGGAGAAGTAGAAGGAAAAGCAAGCATTTTCTTTTTCTTGACTCCTGTAATTTGTCTCAAGGGCATGCTACACATGCTTATAAATCATATGTGTTATTTCGTCGCCTTTAGACTGATATCTTGCAACATATCTTTACTATACTCACCCAGCCATACATGAGCATTGTTTGATAATACATATCGCGATCTGCTAATTACTTTTTCCAATCTGCTGCGCGGATTAATTAAAACGTACTACTGCCCTACTGAGTCGATGACGCACGCCCTAAGACAACTAGTCTAGAT
This sequence comes from Ecitoglossa quadriceps, assembly GCA_027574925.1. Lineage (NCBI taxonomy): Eukaryota > Metazoa > Arthropoda > Insecta > Coleoptera > Staphylinidae > Ecitoglossa > Ecitoglossa quadriceps. The sequence goes on from JAODGC010000004.1 coordinate 5,178,307, forward strand.
TAATATAAAGGATTTATCTTCGGCCGCCGTTTCCGCAGCCAGCATCACAAACGGCGGCGGTGGCGGTGGCTGTACTTTTGGATTTAGTGCGCGAACAATGGCCGAGATGCCATCCGCCACCCTTGAACGCTAACCGCATTCAACCAGCAGCAGCACATGCGGAACGAGATCCTAATTATAATACGACGATAAATTGCTTTCATTTTTAATCCATTTATTAATTTTGCGCTGAGCTAAAATTTAATTTTAAAATCAACGCAGATCGCCATAAATTACCCAAAAGTCCTTCAAAGAAAAATTATATTAAGAGAACTTTTATATGATATTTAGGACTTGCCTCAACTATCACTAAAAGTTTGTCTTAGTCTGAAAATAAAGAGCTGACTTTTCTTAGGGTTTTCTTTTTCTATATTTTCTTTTTTTACTGGAGTCTATTTAATACCTTTTGTTGTTGTAGTTTTCTTAACCATTGATTACTACTTAGCTACTTTTAAGTTTGTTCATACTAGGGTAGTGACATAAAAAAAAAAGTGGAGGTAAAAAATTATTTTGAGTCTACAATTAGTTTTGTGTTGAGTTAGGAGAGGGCGCGCAGGAGAACTCTAGTTGAGTCAAGTCCCCACTAGACGCTACTAGTATATAAAGGCACGTTTTAAAAGTGCAGTTTTGTAATTGTATTAAAATGTTTGCTTATAACCTACAACATTTGTTGCGTGCTAACACCGCCATAATAATTAAGTGTGTGTTTATGAACAATTTCCGACACGACCGCTATCATGACGAATTTTAATTTCACCATTCCCCCAAGTCTCAACAAAAATATCCCCTACCACCTAAAAAAAAATCTACCGCTTTCTAACTGAGATAATATCATAATTGCCTCGAGTATGATATCTCCTTATAAGATATAAACATTGCAACATTTAAAAACTTTGAATGGAGTAATAAATTAATTCGATTCGAGTAAATTTGCTTCATTTGCTCAACTCGTGGCAGACTTTGACTACTCTTGTAATTACGTCTTTGTATGATGTGGGAATTGGTGCAAAATGTCTTTATCACTCACATAATTGGCATAATTCAATCATGAACACTATACATCAAACATTAGATGCTAATTAAAGCTATGCTATAAATGCATCCTGCGCATCTTGCCATCTTTCCTATACAAAGGGTACAAAAGAAACACTCGCATGCGATAGCACACAATGCGCGGATGTTAAATCCGCCCTCATGTTCTGCACATGTTCAACCATCTCAATTCGGGGTGAGGGGGTGGGGGTGGTTGGTTCGAACATCGTTTAGCTATCGGTTCGTAATCCTCTGCGGCACTTAGCTTCGACGATTTCCACTTCGGCGTAGCATATTAATTGTTACTGCTGTTGCTATCTACAACCTATTTGGTTTATACTTATTTTTGATCATATATAAAGTTATAGATATCGAAGACTTGATTATATCTTAAGTAGAATTGAATGAAAGATAAGACTAATCCTAAGACACGGATTAGAAGTATTAGCCTTAGGTTGCTTTTGGAAGAGACAATCCACATTAGAAATAATCAAAAGATCAATTATTAAATTTAAATCAATTTTTAGAATTACCAATGATATTAAATGTATTATGATATTAAGAGTATCTTATAGATACAGAATGCTCAAAGTAAGATTTTATTTTCCACCTTGTTTCAAAATGTCTAACCTTGAATTTAAAATTTTCGCAAAACATTACAGTTATGAAATAATAAAAAAAATATGTTGAATTTAATATTGTTTATTTAATTAAATTTTGTTGCTAGAGTTGGGATTTGAAAGTAGAATATATTTAAAAATTATAAAAGTGATGGCAGCACCATGCAAGAACAGGGCATGACTGAAAGTGAAGTATTGAAATACATTGGCTACACTGCTAATTTTAACCAATAGTATTCTAGAATGTAAAAGGTAAACAAATTTTTTTCTTGTTATTTGTGGCTGATGGATTTAGGATTAAATCCCAGATAGGAAAGGCCCACCTTTCTCGTGTAGCAAGCCATGATTCATCTCTGTCTCGCCTAACTATTTCTAATAACATTCCTAAAATTATAAAAATTTTATAATTATATAAATAGATACTTCTAAAATAAATTAAACTACTTCTATAATTTATTTCTTTATAGTTAAATTTTTTATTTTAAAAATAATGTGTTGAAAATGTCCACAATATAGACCTAAATTATTCTGGGTACATTTTGAGTGTCTTATTAACTTTAAATTCAAAATTAAACGAAAATTAATTAAGTGATGGCAGCACCATGCAGAGGAGGTAGCTTGATATACAAACACAAAGGGTTAAGATGCAGTTCAGGCTAATGGAATATTCCCAAGTTATTGTGGATCCAAAATAGTAAACAAGGTAAGAACGACGTATTGTTATTGTTTTTTGTGCACTGAGAGGAAGAACCCAGGTAGATGCATCATTCTACTGGAGCAAAGTAAGATTTATTTCTCTCTAGTATATCTACTTCTAATAAATAATTATTTCCAGGTGTCTTCAAAAACCTGAATATAATTATTGAGAAAAATCATAATTTTACTAATAAAAGTCGAGTTTTTTTTTTACAAAAAAAATTTAAACATAAAAAGTGTCCCCTAAAAAATACTGAATTTTTCTGTGTAATTTTCGTGCATCCTAATAACATTAAATTTTAATTAAAGCCAAATTAGTGAAGTGGTGGCAGCACAATGCAGAGGTAGTTTGAGATCAAATTTCATTGCATTGAAATACATTCTGTATGATAGTACTGCCCGAAAATCTAGATGTAAATAAGTTTTTTTGTTGTTATTGTGTGCGCCGAACATTAACAGGTAGAAAGCCCACCTGTGCACACTAGCAAACTATGATTTGTCTATGTCTCAAGCAAATGCTACCATAGTTATTAATAATTGTATCAACTTTTCTAATACAGTGTCTTACATTCATGTCAACAATGATGGTGATATGTTATAGATTTTTTAACACTTTATTAATTTTTTAAAATGTTTTACTTCTTACCATATTTTGCTTTCTGATTTTACCAAAAGATATTAACCTTGGGCATTTCTATCCAATGTAGTACTTAAAACTATTCTCAGTAGCTATTTCCAAAACGTTATAGGGTCACTAATAAAACATTTAATTAATGTGATTAAATAAATCTCACTTGGGACTAAATTTGATTTTTTTGAACCAAAACTATAGATGATATTATCAATTTATTTAATTGATGGAGAATATTAGAAAATCCCTCTTATAATTTGCATCAAGTAGCAACAATAACACGTAGAGTTTGCACATTATGTTTCAATTATAATTAATTTTAGTTTCTGCCACTTAAACTAATCATTAATATTGACTTTTCTTTTCATTTGAAAATTCGATAAATAATAATTGTGTACTAAATATTAGCAGTTTGCAAGTGTCTAAAACCACCCCGGATATAATATAATAACTTATTGACTTCACCCATCTTACAATCAACAATTCACATCAAAATTCCCTCACGTAACTTGAAATTATATATTAAACACCCAAACCAAAGTCATTCCATTGTATACTCAATCGAACGAAGGCACAGCTGAGGAAGACTGATGGGATGTGGTTAGAGCAGCAAGTTGGCAGGAATGGAAGCCATCCAAACCAATATCGACATAGTTGCGTTCCATGCAATGCACGTCGTTACATTACTGTCGAAACTAATGCGGGTGTTGCAGATATGTAAGCACGCAGTCTGTAGACGGTAAGTGAACTTGCTGTTTGCGCTACTCGTTGAGCTAAATCATCCCAGAACCATGGTTCAGACAAAGACCGAGGGTTAGTGGAGCACGACTGCGGCGTGCGACGTTCAGTTTAATACGAGCCGAATGAGCTTACATCAGCTCGAATTACGGTCTGGCAAGACGAGCGCACAAACTGCGCTAATTTTAATTACTGCCTTCGGATGCTAAGTTGGATTCCAAGGCGGATACCCGACGAGCGTAAAGTAGGGTAAAATTGATATTGTCCTCGTTTTTGTGCTGTGTAAACCTAGAAAACTTCAATTACGGTTTGACATTATCCTTACACACCATGCGTTTTCTTTCGACTTGTTTTAGCCTTCTTGGGGAGTGCATAGAAATGAATACGCTGAGTGGAAATGCAGGTCTCAGGTCTAGTTGGGACTTGCGATAGGACACGATTTCTCCAGCATTGAATCCCAACTGAAGACTTTGAGTGCAACGGCGGAGGGTGTGTAACAAGGATCTTTCGCAGTGACTGCTGAATGCTATCAGTTGGTTCAATGTTACTCGTCGACACTTTTCGATTGTTCGCGTTGGGCTCCAACTCGATTTCCACTAGAATTTAACATCCTCAGTGCGGACGAGTGGCATCGTCGCATTGTCTTCAGCGTGCCTGTAATCGACCCTCGACCGCTTACAAAACTCACGGGTAAATTTTCTCTGGATTAAATCTTTGGACGCAATAAAATCGGATCACCTTTATTCGGGTGACTAGTAGGTTATTAGGTTTAGCTTTATGCCTAGGATTATGGTTTGGGCACTTATAGTCCTCGTTTAAGTACAATTACTGTACAACCAGTATATCTAAGGTATCCAAGGAACAGGCAGGAAAAGCTGACACGAATGAAGTTAAAGCCAGGATATTGCGATTGAATATGAATGAAGTTCACCTCTCACCTGAGCTTGTCCTAAGGACGTATCCGGATGAAGAAGTGAAGTACATCCATAAGCTACTCTAAGGTCTACCAGAGAATTCAGGGATATTTTAATAGAAAAAATTTACTATTGCCTTATTGCATTTAAAACAACAGTATTGATGAATTCTGTAAACTTTGTAATCTTATACAAACTTATGCCCATTGCAACTTAAAACAGACCCATAAAAAAATTTGTCCAATTATTTCTATCTAAACCTATCTACTCCAAAAACAGGAGATTGCGATTGAATATAAATGTACCTCACCTCTTACCTGAGAAAGTGTGGACCTAAAGAGCCCACTAGTAAGAAGAGCCAATTGACTTGGCACTCCTACCTTGGTCAAAGATCCCCAATGCAAGGCATTACCCTAACTCATATTATTCATCTCCGGTATTTGGCAGTGCAGATTTGTGGGCTAAATCTAGTGTGTATATGGCGATGTGGTCGCCATTAAGCATCTACTCCGCTTACCACATCGCGGGTGCCATTAACAGACCCATTCGGCACTTCTAGCAGATGGCATCGCAAACAATGTCACGTATTGAAACCGATTACGTTTGCATATCAACTTGTTTCCACTGGCAGTGTCTTGTAACGTTGCGGAAATGTCTTGTAACAACTGTGCCCCGCACGCGGTTTACACTCACCCCTTGCGAGTCCTGCAGTGCACAAGCAGATTGTACCCATTCGAGTGTACTAAATATTGGAAGTCGCATTCCTCACATGCAAACGTTCAAATATATTGCAATTTTATTGACTTGGGATTACTATCGAGTGATACTTTATACACTCTCACCCTTCGGTAAGTTCACGCCCTAGTAAAGCATTGGGCGCCCTTGCAGAGACGTCACCAAATAAAAGTACATAAATTAGGATAACTGATTTTTCATGCACTGTTCCCTCCGCAACCGTCTGTCGCGCGTTGTCAAGCTGCGAGTTTAAAAGAAAACGTGAAGGAAAATGAAGAAATAAGGGAGGCATTGTTGACGGAGTCGCACGCGCGTAGCCGATAACCGATAACCGTGCGAGACATTGGTGAACAAGAAGGGTGCATATATTAGTATGCTCCCAGGGTACCCCGAACCAAAATAAAATAAAGAAACAAGGAAAACTTGTCAACAGACCCTTCATTCTATAAGCTGGGAACATAAATATAAATTATTGAGTTTAATATCAAAAAAGGGAAAAACCAGCTAACTTGGTGACGTTGTTATGAGTTGAGAAATGTTGGTTTAGGGAGGATTTTTAAATTAGATTTCTTCAAAAGCATTTATTTTTAGAAAAATTCTATAATACTTTGCTTCAGTCAGGGTTAGGTTATGGTTGGGTAACTTTTCAACAACATTTTTGATCGTTTGTTTCTAAAATTAGACCAGATTTTTAAGAAATTCCTAAAAAGTATTTCTAAATAAAACAAATGCTTTTACGTTATAATTTACCCTAAAGCATTGCTTTCTCTTTTAACCCATCACACATGACCACCCTTAGAAGCGGAGGAAAATACCTAATTCCAAAACTGAACACTGAGTACCCATTCAGTCAGCAGGCAGAACGTTAAAATGTGTTCGACGTTTTAGTACCATCCACGCCGGCCGCACCCTTACAATGATTCCATCGTTTTGCTGAAAAGCTCGCGGTAGCAACGTTAGTACTACTGAGGTGGTTTAACATTCCGTATGTATGGCCGTTCAGCAAGTAAACTTACGAGCTGCCAACGAGTTGTTGGAATGTTGTTCACGGCTGATAAATGCGAAAACAAGCCTATTCGATCTACTGCATGTTATTTTCTCTGAGTGCGGGTTAACAATAATACACTTTACCCCGGACAGAATGGAGCTGAGCTTATGGTGGTTGTGAGAAAGTACGTGAGAGTAGGTAGCTCAGTGGAGTTAATTAATTAAAACATATCAGCGTGTTATATAATTTTCATACGCTATGTAGAAATGCATTGTTGGTTGCAGGTAAATGTAAATTAAAAATCCAGAATTAAAACAATAAAATTGCTTGAAATAGGCGTTGGCTAATTTGGAAAATATTCCAGGATGTAAAATGGTAATTAAGCTGCAAAGAGCTCTCCGTTAAATTTAATTACACACCCTCTACGCATGCTACAAATAACAAGATCATCCCTTAATACAAAACACACACAATACAAACATAAGTTCTAAAATGATGGAGAAAATTATACTCCTTAATTGTTTTGAAGGACTTACAAGTAGTTTTTCAAAGTCCTTGTTGAATAATTGAAGAAGTAAAGTTTCTTATATCTCAGCAATTCAACAAATCTGATTGAATCGTAAATTTATCGCACGATCTCTGACAGCGAGTATCGCAAGGCGCTAGTTATGGCCTTCATCAAGCCGCCCCCATGGGCATTTGGAGCACAACAAAGTGCCATGTGATTATGCAATTCAGCCGGTGAATCGCACAGTAAATTGCAAAATTGCTGGCAAAATGCATGTCATTCGAGCGGAATTATTTTGCCACTGCATGTCTGCACCGATTGCTCGAAGGCGGCGGCGAGTCGAGAAGGCGGTCGGCGAAGAAAATACAAAATGCTGGGTGCTGTTGCATGCGTAATGCAGCTTCAGAACGTAAAGCTGCTTACGTTTAGAATGCAAACAACAATTGCGCTTAATTTTATCGATCAACAAGCAATTACTAGGAGAAGACTCTATAAAACGATTTTATTTCCAAGAATATTTTATTGATATATTTTTATTGGCATATATAGACTCTAATATGCTCTAATAATTACAGCTTAATGAGTATAATGTATGAGATAAGGAGGAAAGATACGCAAGCGGCGTAAGAACTACTGGTTGACACTCTCCCCACTCTTTGAGAGTTATATAAAGCGCGTGCGACTGGTACGCAGTGTCAGAACGCGACCAGTCTTCCCACAGAAAACATCATGAGACACGAACAAATTATTATGTATTTATTCAAGTTATACAATAAGTTTTGGTTAGAATCCTTAAAACAGTTGTTGTCTCTCTTTGATAAATTCGATAATGGATTTCTCTGAATGATAATTGATGTCAACACGCAATCGTGCAAGCTAAAGTGCGTGTAAGGTAGTAGTGTTGGCGTTTGAAGCTCACGGTCAGCACAAAGCTCTTCTCTGATAAAAGATAAAAATCGATGTGACAGTCATTTATAACATACTCTCGAGCGCCGCGATGCGTCCAAAATGTCTTGTCTTGTCGCTCGACCGAACAATTTATCAGATACCCTGCAGCCCTTCCTGTATAACCAAACTTCTAACTGTACTGTTTTCGCCGCTCTCCAAGCTCGACCACTCCAACCCTGCAAAATCCAACTTATTCCACTCCCACGCGTTTAATTTCAATCCAATTTACACACAATAAAACGTTTCAACTTTTTTTGTAAAATAAGCTTTGCTAGTTTAATAAAATGTTTATTTTCTAGGTTTTTGATGAGTGGTCTCTATATACAGCCATGGGAAAAATTAGCAATTAATGTTAGTAGCAAATTGGTTATTAAATTAGCGATAATGATGCGCACTCCAGAATTGTGCATTGAGCGTAATGCAATGAGTTTTAATTATCAGCGCGGAGGGTTTTTACGTTGAGTTTATTTTTATTTGTGCAAATTAACCGCACGACACGGCGAATAATCGATCCACGGCTGGACTGCGAGGAGAATATCCCACCGCCCAGACTGGACTGCAGGGTGCGTGTGCACACCGGGAGTGCAGGAATTAAACGGTCTGAATTAATTTGTAAGCTATTAGTTGACTTCCGTTTGTGCAAATTGCGGATATGGGCTGATACCTTTAGTTTCGCGTTGAATTAGTTCAGGTAAACTTGGCTGAGACATCGCATCTCAACGGTAATTTGTCATACGGGGTAATAATACTTAGTGGCGACAAATTAACATCACCAATTGTTTTTTGGTGCTATGCGCAAATAGTTTGACAGAAGAAGCAGTGTGAGCATAAGTAGTGTTCACTAGTACTGCACGCTCCCCTCCACTTTCCAGTTATATAAACAGGACATGAGAGTCTTCGTCTCTGTCTGTTTACGCTCTGCAATCGTACCGCCAACATCTCAGATATTTTAATGCTTGCTAATGAAGGAATCAGTCACACAAGCTAATGATATCTAGGGCTTTGATATCAAAGCCTTGAAAGTAGACGGATTCTATGGAAATATATTTGTTCACTGACAGAATCTCATATGTACATTTATATTATTTACATTCATATTTAAATTACTAGTATTCCTGCCCTACCTGTGCATAACTCGAAGAAAATAAAAATCCACGTTGCAATCGTGACAAATCCAGATGAGGTCCTTGGTTTGGTCTTCATGGTGTTGCGATGCACTTCCTGCACTGTGTGCCGCTCCGGACGAGGGTAGTCGGTAAAACGTGTCGCGGCACGGCTACTCAACTCACCATACACATGCACCCGAGTGCACTGCAGCCGAATACTTTTTGCACCCCATCCCTGCCAGAAGAAGGACTCGTCACGAAGTCACCGTAGACTTGCCGGCACAACACTCTCACTCCGCACACGCAGCGCGAACTTCTCAGAGTTTAAAGCTTTTGGTTTTTATCACTTTGTTTCCGCTGCACCAATTCCAGTTTATCTCGCAGTATCCCTGACAGGATAACGCGGTAGGGAGATAGCCCCGAGTGCTGGCATAGCGCGCATCACAATCGATGTGGTCCAAGTTGTAATCACCGAAATACTAATCAAAGTTTGCTGGTTTGATCACC
>JAODGC010000004.1:5187868-5200187 GCA_027574925.1 Ecitoglossa quadriceps
CATAGCGCGCATCACAATCGATGTGGTCCAAGTTGTAATCACCGAAATACTAATCAAAGTTTGCTGGTTTGATCACCGAAAGTTTCACACACTCCGATGACAATTTTAATTAATGCCTTCAATATACGCAATGCAGATTGCTTACACAATGTTCTAGCACCAGCACAACAAAGTGTCTTAAACGGAGAATCCTTTGATCAACTCCGTGATCCTGCAACAAATCCAAAAGCGTTACTCAATCTTTCAACCTGATATCTTTAAGCTTTTTTGAATGTAAAGATATAGTAAAAATAAGGTCCTTCAAATACAGTGAAAAAAACGTAGGCTTATATTTATGGGCAGTCAGTACAGGAAAGTCAAAACAACTTTTGGCGGAAGGTCCTTTCATGCGTTGCATGCACATAACGCTTGGAGTCGCTAAAAAACTAGTGGCGAGTCATTCGCGTAAAAAGAGCGGATAGAAAAAGGTTTAGGGCGTCTTTCCTTGGCATGAAATAAACACACAACAAGCTTTACAGCGGCGCAAAAATGATGGCGCGGCAGAAAGAAAATCTCCGGATTTGGAATTGAGACAATAAAAAATTTAAGTCTTTGTTATTGTGTCCTAAATATACGTAAAGTTTCAAATAAATGCTTTATTTGCGTTTAATGTTAAGGGTTGAATTTTTTATGGATTGGCATGATGCATTTTTGAAGCAAAGGCAAATATTTTGACATATTTTTGATTTTTTCGCCAACAGCAATTTTTCATAAATGGGTTTTAATTTGCGGTGGCATCCAAATGATATCATCGATTGTGGTGTGAAACAATTTTATCCCAAATCGAGTTTTCCTCTGCGGTTGAAAACGAAATAACCCGCAACTGGTTAAAAATTGAAGCGAGTGCTCACTATCTTTAGGTTTTCCGCACGCATACAACTCAACTGATTACCCACTCAATTTGTTTCCATCACATCAAACATTAACGAAGAACATAAAAAGAAACTCATTAAAACACCAAAATCATCATCATCTTAGACCACACCAAAATTACAAAATTACCTTTTCTTCTCCTTTCAATTTATTTCCCAAGATGAACCCAATAATAATCCAAGCACTATGCAATATCCGACGAGTATTCAGAATCCTCCGCACTCAATGTCTATCAGTGTTTTGTTTTGTTGTGTTCCTGTTATATAATTACGTAAACACTCGGTGTTCAATCAGACACATAACAAGTTATCGCACTGATTAGGCAACTGTCGCATCGCTGCTCCCATTGCACAGGGGGTGGTATAGGGTGGCGCGCGCGAAAGAATCGACGCCGCGCCTCGCGCACACGCGAAATTCCGACACGGTGAGCAACTGACTTGGTGGGCGGTTGGAGCGGCAACGCTCAGGCGTTCGGACGGCGTGCGTTCGAAGACTGCCGGCCGGGCGGCGCGGATTGTGGCGGCTGCTGACGGGGGAAACGGGCGCGCGCAGTCGCGGCGCACGCGTCGCGACGCCCTGCACACATGCGGCGGCTGCTCATTATCTTAATACCGTCGCGAGGCGGCAGACACTCATACATTGCGTCAGAAGCGAGAGCTCCGTAGTAAAAATTCCTTCTAATCCTAATCACACGCAATTAGTCGACGGTTTCGTAATGGGATTTGCTGAATTATTATTCATTTTAAAGCTAAACTTTTTAGTTCTTTTCTTGAAAATATAGCAGAACATTATTAATTTGACATTTGCAGAAATTCATTTTAGTCATCTCTGAAATGTCTTACATACATCCGCTTCTATTTCCTCTTTTCTTTGAAAGTATTCGAAGTATTGAAATATTCCGAATTGAAATTAGTTTTCGTTTTCCTCAATCGCCCCAGGGTTGTTGAATGTTTACGAGGGTGCAACACATTTTGTATATGACATCGACAGGCGCCCAAGGGGCTTGAATTAGGGGTGTGACATTCTCAGCAGTTTGCGCGCCTCAGGTTGTTTTGATTCCCACCACCACCGCGCCTTTTCAACGCAGATGGGGCATACACTAATTAAATTCGTAATAAATTCGTGTGCTACGAGCTTTGATTTTTGGAGTATTTTACTGCTTTTGCTAGGGGCGATGCGCATTAGCGATAATTGCACATGCAGAATTGTAAACTCTAATAGAGGGTGAAATCTAATTAGGGGCAGAAGTACTTTTATATGCATTGTGCGTTTACGAGAGCACTGGTTATGAAATGTCAACAGTGATTAAGTAAACATATGATCTTAATTTGCTTTTTATAAAAATACAGTATCTGTAATATACTCTATAAATAAATCAATATCAACATGTTGAACTCTTTTGTATTAAGTACATTTAAACATTACCAATTAATATTAATTTTTTTTTTCTGACAGCTTTGAATTTTAATATTTTTATTATTAGTCGTTAGTTCTGGATCGCATTGATTATCCCTAAGTGTAGATGTGACAAGTGCCAGATGGTGTCTAACGATCATGCATCAGGAGTGAAGAGCGTCAAATAAGAATAAAGCATTTGTTTAATTTACTCTTCGCGCGCACTGTGTAATCCCGTAAAGTACTTGCGATAAGTACCGACGCAAAGTGGTAATGGAAGTGGCGTTTAACTTATGAAGTAAACCATAAAAGTTAAACTTTCACACTTGTAAATAACCCGGGTTAAACCGTAATATGAGACGTTTAGGAGATATCTGCTAACAATGAGCCAATTTCAGTTTCAATTTCGTATCAGAGTTGAAAAACCACCGTATATACTAAAGAAACGTTTAATATATGCAACTAACTTAACTCTGCGCTGAGAGAGTATACAAGCTTAATAGAGCAGTGCCAAGGGAGCGTCAAAATGTAGTGTAATTCTCTCCCCACTCCGTGCTAGCTATATAAACGAGGAGCGAGAGTGTCACGCGTTTAGTATACACTCCCCAGCTGTACAATAAACATCTTAACATGTTCATCAAGATAAATGGATCTATAGAATTGAAAATAACACACTACAACTAACAATATTTTTTTAACCAATCTCTCACTTTTCTATTGCATAAGTTAGGGGAACAGACTGCTTTTCACAAATGATAACGTCAAAAATTAAAGATAACCAAAGGTAACCCCAGTAGTGGTTGGAAAAGGGTCACCTCACTCGCACGTCCCCTTTTGTGATATAATACGGTTTAAGCTGTACATCTGGACGCGACAGTGCTCCCTTATCGGTGCGCCTTATCACTCCGTGCAATTCGCTTCCCTCACCCGAGGTGTCGCCGACCTTGCTCGTTGTCACACCACACGACAACTTCCAACTTCCGCTCTATGCCCGCACACGTCACGAATTACTCTCCACCCCCGTCCTCAACTCACCACGGACCTGCTCCAACCTTTATTTCTCATTAATTCACATACGCTCGCAGGCAGCGTAACAAAATCCACTTCTCCAAGGGGAAATCCGCGCACTGTAGTAGCTGAAAAATAAATTGGACGTGTCACCTCTAAAACACCAGCACTCCAGAGGGTTTGTGGCTTAAGATGTGTCAAAGACTCAGACAGCGGACGTGTGCCGCGCAAATTTCAATATAATTGTTTAATTGTCGGTATAAATGCAAACCGTTGAGATTATTGCCGATAGTTGCTAACTTCTAATTCTACAAGCTTGTGTTTCCAATTTTTATGTGTTTGCGCAAAACAAACACATGCGCATAGCTATTGATGCAAAAATGTCCCACAAACTAATTAATATCTGTCATGAATCTGCTTTCACAAAGATGAGTGATCCTGAGACGTAGATTCTCAACGAAATATTACTGCACAACCCCAAACCAGCATTAATGTGTAATATCAATTGGGTGGGTGGGGGATTGTGGTGGGGAGGAGGTCGACGGCAGCAGAGTATTAATTACAGTCGAAACAAGATGTCCTCGTTGGCGGCGAATCTATCGTCTCCTTTGACAAGATTGCTTATCGTCTGGAGGAGATAATCGATCACATCAAGCAGATACTCTATATCTCTGAAATTATATTAATAGACATATCTAGATTTTTTTTAATACGAATCTAGAAACAAGATTAATATCACTGGAAATGATGCATGTTATTCCTCGACGAGTCTACATTATAGTAATTCTTTGACATGTGTTACCTAGTCATAAAATCTCCTTTCTGGATTTTAAGTGGATAGTGGAGCGTGGAAAAAGTGACAAAACAAACAATTGACGATGGCTGACTTTCCGCACCCATGTCGCGACAGTCGTCACAGTGACATCCTCAAGAATAGAACGCTTTTTATAGCATCAGTTCCAAGCACGTACTAGCTCTATAACGAAAATGTGTAATTGCCGGCACAGTATAAGCTGTATGGGGATCTGGCATTTCTCTGGATGTCTTGTAGTGACATGTGTTCGACGCGCGCGTTGACACCACTGCCGCCCCCACAGTGGAACGTGCCTGGAAAGGTGTTTTTAGTAAGTATTTGCTAAAAGCATAGCAAATATTTTTAGAAATTATTTGGCAATTGGTAAATATTTAATAATTACTTTTCAATACAATAAAATGCCATTAGAATTGATTTTTGTTCAAATAAATATTCTATAGATATTGTTGCGCCTACATAACGCAACAGAGTTAAGGAGAGTCACTCGACTCGAGCGTAGCAGTGTAGTATGTCACTATCCCCACCCTCTAAAAGCTATATATTAAGAGTGTGACTGCGTTCCTTCGCTCACTCTACACTCAGCTCCCAAGCAGTAAGCATCTCCAGATCTAAAAATTTCGTAATCGCACTACTTAAAAACACCAAAAATGTTAGTTTGTATCGAAATATTTGTACCCCCATTAAAAATAAAACTTCTTCTCCTCATAGATTTTCTCTTCTTTGCAATGGTCGTAAAAAGCGTCCACACTTCCACTCAAGTTCCACCCAAAAGTATAAGTATTAGTAAATTGGCAAGTCATCGCGGACATATCAAGCACTCATCTCCTTCGTCTTCCCGCCGCCAACCGTTACCCACCCTATGGCAACCTCAAAACGTCGCTTTCATCGTCGTTTCTTGCTGCAGCCTTTGCTTGATTTTTGCCATCGAGCTTTTCATCCGCGGCGCGTCCTCGTTTCGTCCCATTCGGCCATCAGAGTCGTACCCAACATCTAAACGTCGAAGTCTATCGTCTATCAAATCGAACGCGGCCGCTTTCATGCACGCATTCGTCTTTCATTGCTACCCTCTTCCAGCCTGCGGATAGTTTTTCGCCCTGAAATGCGTGTATGTATTGTGGGATTGTAGATTGCCATTAGTGTTCCGCTTAGGCCATTTCACTCTGCGCGTTGTCGATGATGAAAGAATGATCAGCAGATGGCGGAATGGAAATTGAACCATAATGTAATCGCACTCCAGTAATCGTAATGTAATACTAATGATAGTTTTTGCTTGCCAGCAAAAGAAGAAAATACAACTTAAAATACCATATTATATCCATTATTTGTTATCTCTAACTTGATTTATTTATCAATGTGTTATATTCAATTGTAAGAAAATAAAAATCCTGATACAAGATCACAATTGCAATGCACGGAAAATTTTCCATTCGGTTTGACTCCTCGCCGCCTTGCATCCATATTATGCCAGACCAGCGCCGCCGCCAATCGCGGAAAGCGCGCATTCCGTGTGTAGCGGCTTTTCCCAGATCTCATTCACGTCCGCGTCTATCCGCTTCGTTTCGCGCTATTTCGGCATATTGCACGCTCTCGCATTACACAGTTACACAGGCCCCGTGTGATTGCCACCCATGTGTACCGTATCGATTGCAAACCGTACACCTCCAGCCGACGCCGCATTCCGCTAGAAAAAATCGGTGCGCCGCGACGCTTTCATACCGCCGCGTCGTCATACGGTTCATTGAAGATACATTCACATCGTAAGCGTTTACATGCTGAGCAACAATAATAAAATCAAGCAAAAAGCAGCACATTCTACGAATGGATTCCATAAAGTCCCGCTTGCTACAAGAATTTTAAATTTAAATTTTAACAAGGATTTTCAGCCAAGTGAAGGCAAACGTATCCCTAGAGAACTGATAAATAATTAAACTCATCGCCTAGATGATTTTTCATCACAAGTTCAATTTAAAATTGAAAATAAAGGAAAAATCATAAATAATTAAAACGTGCTCAAGAATAATACATCAAAACAATTTTTCATGTAATATTAATTTATATAAACCCAGTGTATTTGATTTTAAAAAGAACTTCGCTTTCAATTTTTCGTTTTTTTTTTGGAGGTTTTTTCCAATTCTATCTTGGTTTTCTTGATCTGCGGGAACGACTCCTTTTGATTGCTCTGCGGTACGGCTCCTTGATACGTTCCTCTCATTTTGGAGCGCATTAAGCCGACGCGACGGCATTACGTCCGTCTGGCCGTTGGATGCGGTCGAAGGAATGAGGATTCAATTAAAGGTGATATCGATTAACCACGCCATCCATACCGGCTGATGTGGTGCGGGAAATTTATGGCTGCGATCGCTATGCACAAGATGCACCGTGAAAGCCAGCCAACTGATTATAAACGAAAGACTAGCACTGAATGAAATTTACTACCAGTTGGTCTGGGAAGAAGGTTCAAGAATTCAAAGTTAAGAAAATGGCTTAGAGTTAAAATATTAGAAAGACTAAAAATTCACCAAAGAAGTAGATGTTAACTGCTCAACTGCAAAGGCTGAAGTATGACATTTTACCAAGATGTAGAGGGCATTGCGTTAGGTGACACTTGTATATAGTCAATCTTCTTTGCTGATAACTGACTCTGATATTCCTCTGCTTCAATCTTGAACGTATGCCAATAAATTTCTTCAAAAATTTGAAAATAGATGGTAGATTCATAGTATAGTCTAAATACGGCTATCGTTATCTATCTCAACTATCTGTGTTTTTAAAATTTGAAATATGAATCAACTAATAATTCTCAAAAATATTATTTGAGTCTTAATAAATTTAGCAATTTTAAATAAATTTTAATGGTTGTATTTATTTTCAATTCTTGGTCAATTCATAAAATGTTTTTAATTGCGTTTTATGTTCCAGGTATATATCATTTTTCTGAACAATTGCTAATACCAATAATTACGAATACATCGACGTATGAAATAAACTGATATCCAAGTGGAATAATGTCTGACCAGTTGAAGGCTTGAGGTGGATATGAATGCAACCCTCCACTTCGAATTCCAGCGCGTGTTCGCATTACGCCGGCATTGGCAGAAAAGCATTACAGATTCATTCGCTTTTACTACTATTGCCTCTATTACTTCTACCTTCTAGCGTCCGCTCCTTGCTTCCCAGCGCTTCAACATGTCGAACGCATGTTCGCTCCGATCAGCGAGCGCTACAGTGGAAAACGCGGCTCGTATTCATGTCAGGGTGCGTTTTAAGGATCTATTACCTTGGTGCAGCAACCTCTAAACTGCTGCAAACGACGCGCTATGAAAGTGTTTGAGTAGTTTTTCTGGGAATTTGAGAAATTCAAAAGCAAATTGCTTGAAAAATTACTCTATGTGAGATCATTTCTGAATTTAAATAAATTTTGATGCAGTAGTAGATTTATGTGCGTATCTTTTGTTTCGGATGTAAAAGTTGCCTTTTTCTGAGGGTGGAAGGAAACTGAAAAGGATCGTAATTACAACTTTTAAATTGACCAATAAGGATCGCGCCACCTCAGTTCGCTCGTTTTTTGCACTAATTACTTTTCTTTTCCTTTGCGCTCCCATTTTGTTTTTTGTGTGCTACGTTTCGCTTTAGTTTTGAACTTGTGGCGCACGTTTTCGTTTTGAAAACAAACGTTTTTTGCCGTTTTGTACAGCCTCCAAGGACAACTAGTTTAATTCTAAATGGATTCTTAGCCCACACTGTAATAGACAAAAAATGCGTGTATCATAGAGGATTAAAAGCGCAAAAGGAAAGTCGGCACGCACTAATGAATGAAAAGAAATGACGCACACTAGAATGAATACAGACCGCCGGAAGCTCTGCACTGGAAATGTTGAAACCCTTGGAGCTTTTTTTCTAAAAAGTCCTCTACCGAACAGTGAGGAATTTCCCATTCGCTTGGTGCGCAATTTTTCCATCTTGTTGTCTTTCTGTCCTGTCCGTTTTTCATCCTTGACGTACAAAACGCATGTAGTATTTTCGTGGTTGACTTGGCTCCGGTCGGCGGACACTTTTTGCCGCCCTCTCCGCGCGTCGTTGCCTCGCGACTGCGGCAACCTCGGAAGAGTTGAAGTTAAATATCGCGCTCTATTTTTTGTCCAGCCACGTTATTTAAGCGTATCACGATTGAAATGAAATCCCTGGGGATTTCCACACTAGAGCAACGAAACCAAACGAACTTTACTATAATATAGCAAACGTGCGCGCGGACAAAGAGGAAAAGCATTCACCGCAAAGAATATCAGTGGTTACTTTTTCAGCTGCACTCGGCGCACAGCCGTTGGGGATTTTTCTCCGTGGGAATTAACAATTACGAAATTCTATTACATCCATTATGCTTAATGTGGAGTAAATACAATTATCAATTACAGCGTAAGAGGGGCAGACTTCTTTCGTATGCAACACACGGGAGCGGCGTGGAATTATGAACAAGCCTTCAGTGATGCTAGCCATGCCTTACAGACTAGCTAGATAGAAGATAGAACGTGGTATAAGGGGAGTGAAAGGGGGAAGTAGAGCAGCTGAACTATTCTTTAGCGAGCGCAGAGAAAATAACTCATTTTGCGCTTTGTATACGCGAGTCCTGGAAACCGAGCCGTGGAAACAAAGCGCTGTCGCTGCACTTCCAATTTCGCTGGGGATGCTCGGGATACTCGGGGCGAAGATTGCATTATGCGGGCTCCAGCTTCGGCTGAGGTCCGCGGAAGCAACACAATTTTGGCTCAATACGTGTTTTTGGTTGTCTAGTCAGGAGATTTTCACCTTTGCACAGCAATTGATTTTATTATATCTCAAAATGTCAGAATATTTTTCAAGATGAAAATTCTTCCATTTTCTCCCATGTTGCAGCAAAGTGCAGCAGTTAATTGATTGTTCTGTATCTTTATGGAATTATTTTTTTAGATTTTATGGTATCACTTTGTATTCGGAAAAGTTTTGTATGTCGGACACGGATTTCAGTCGAATAAAACGCGAGAGCACAACACGAAGACGCAACGTAACGAAGTCGAAGACAAATGAACCCAGGAACGGTGTGGGTCCTTCTTGGAAATTATTGTCTTTGCTAGTCCAGTCCAAATCTAAGAGCAAGATGATGTAGATGCATCTAACCGTAAAGGCTGCTGGAATGATTTGCTATATTACTCAAAATTGCTTTTCTTCTTGGCTTTAAAAAGAAATCTAGTAAAAACAAACACTTCAGGATCAAGTTAATAGAAAGTGCAAGGCAAAATTATAATGTTTTAACTTTTATACTCTACAAAGCAATTTCCACATAACAGAAACGATTTTTCTCCATGCAAAGTAAAAACATTTGAGATTTTCTTTTATGGAATATTAAAATAAGTCAACTAAGAAAGGGCAAATATGAAAATGACTGCAATACGACCACATTGAAACCAGTTTAATGCAACCTTTCATTTTTTATAGTACCGATGCTTCAGTTCTCAGAGAAAAGCAGCAAATAAAACTGAAAGTTCCACCGCCCAGCAGCGGGTTGTTAGTGCTTTGCAAGAAAAGCAGAGGTGAACAAGTGTTGCAGGATGCGCCAACATAAAACATGAAAATATTTTCCTGTTGCAAATGCAGCATGTTGAAACATGTTGCACTAGAATGAGTGCAAATAAACAGCCACCGAAACGTACTTGATACCGGCGGCGGTGAGGGTAGCACAGAGAAAGCAGATATAAACACCGTCTGCACAAAAACTATATAGATAGAGGAGGTGAAATGAGTCCAATAGAACAAAAGAGCGTTTTTATTTTGTGTATGCTTGTAGATGTTCAGATGCTGCTCTTCCAGCCGGCTTTAGAACATCTTGACAAGTCTTTTATATGGTTCTAGACGTCCTTTTAGTCTATCTTTAGCGATGTCTTCGTGAAAATTCGTTTGCGTCCATTAGCGCAAAGAATCACCACACTTGGACTATACTTGGAAAAACTAGAAAGGATGGGGATTTTTCTATGTCTACATTTCCAGGCCATCAAAGAGATTCCCAATGAGTATTTTCACTGGGGAGAAATTTGCCGAGGTGAAACATTTTGGACTGGGTTTTAGGATATCGCATTACACTGCATTGCATTGCATTACATCATTCTGATGTCCCCAGCGAGGGTGCAACGCTCTCATACGTTGCCTGGGCACTCGACACTCACCACTCATCACTCAATACTCACCACTCATTGCCGCACGTAGAGATAGCAGCCGAGTACAAGTTTACATTAATAGCGGCAGTGGCGGTGCGCATCAACCTTCGCAGCATGGTGGTGGCGGCGGCGAGTCGTGTGTCCTCCTGCGGGTTTGATGGTCGATTCCTATCTGCAGTTGTGCGGCGATGGCGGCAATGTGGAAAGTTTACATATCACCACAATACAAGCTTCTCGCGGGGCCTGAGTTGCGGGGACGGTTGGGTGTCAGTCAGGCGGCATTGGCATTGTATATCTATTCTGCTGTAAAGTGCATTGGCAATTCCCTTTTGACCGCTCGCGTACGCTTGCAATTTACTCCAGGTTCTGTGAGATATTGCAGAAAATTAACAATGAGAGACAATAAGAAGCAAAAGCTGTATTTGTTGAACTTTAAATTTATTTCAAAAGGTAAATACCTAGTGAATAAAAATGTACTGTTCTTATTTACGACGTATTTAAATGTTTTTTAAGTAAAAAAAATGCTTTTATTCTGATAAAAATGAAATATAGTGCTAATTTAATTACATTTGTTTACCAAATTTGAATTTATTTAAAATTTATTAAATTAGTGCAATCACAATGCAGAGACATGCCCAAATTGAAAGTGATGCATTGAGATGCAGTTCAAACTTTGAGATATTGCTGAGCTTGAAAGATAAACAAGCGATAATTGTTAGAAGACAGGTAGAAATGGCTCACGTTTCTACTACAGAAAGTTGAGAAGCATTTTCGCAGCACGCAAATATCCCTAATACTACAAAGACCTGAAAATAATTATTGTACAAAGTTATACTATTAATGATCTATATCTTGAACAAGTATATAATTTTTATTTTTCGAATAATTTGAAACATATTAAAAACGTCCACAATAAAATACTGAAACGTACTATATAATTGGTGAGTGTCCCAATAACTTTAAATTTAAATTAAATAAAAATGACTAAAATGGTGGCAGCACAATGCAGAGGTAGCTTAAGATCTAAACGCCATCTGTTGAGATGCAGTACAAGGAGGTTCAATATAGCTGATATATGTTGCAGAACAAAAAAGTAAACAAAGTAGAATGAGGTGTTGTTCTGACTAAGCCTTGCTACTTGTTTGCTGTGGCTAACAAAATTTTTAATAATAATTCTATAATATTTTCTCACCATTAATCCAACAAATATGTAATTTCAACAATTTAGTTGGTATTAACTATAAGTATGTCAATATTCTTACTTAGCCTATATGAACAAGTGCAAATCAATTCCTTTTAAATTAAAAAAAAGTTAAAAAATCAATCCTCTATGCTGATTTATTTAGTATTAAACTTTCCAAAACATTTTAGTTATCGACCCGGCCTCATTTCTTCCAATATTTTCATGCATTTGCCATGCACTAGTATTGCATTTTATGTATTTATGCATTCCTTGTGGCTGCTTCCGGCTGCTATGGCTTCTGGTTTACTCACTCACCATTTGCGAAAGTTGGAAACTCTTGGCGCTCTTCTTTTTTACTTGCTTACAGGCGAAAAAAGAAAACCCGCGCCGCAATAAGCAATTTATTATTTATAGGCGATCTTTAACTCCCCGGACGATTTTCCATATTGTTCTACGCGAGTACAGTCAGCAAACTTTAATAATATAAACTTACTAACTCCACAATCTTCTTCTTCCATAGCCCCATTGCGAGAGTCCTGTGCATTGTACATACATTGCGTGTTTAAAGAGTTGCAGGTCGGGAAAATAAGCTGTGTATTCCAATGAATGCAATTTTCATGTTTATGGTGAATTATGCACCTATTGGGACACTTAGTAGCTCAACTTTAGAGTTTTACAAGATGTTAGTTGGTTCTACAGAGGAAATGGTATGTAAACTTTTCAAATATACTAATAATAATCTGCTTCTTCAAACAAAGAGTTTATTTTAGTTTGACGTTTAAAGATTAAAGATTTTTTTATTTTTCTGAGATTTTGTCTCGT
>JAODGC010000004.1:5200287-5268136 GCA_027574925.1 Ecitoglossa quadriceps
GAAGGACTCCCAGTTGCAATCCTCGTGATAGTCAGCATAGTTTCCTATTCGGTTAGCTTTTCGTTGTTTTCCAACAAATATAAAATTGGCAATATTTTCACATACAATCCGGGATAAAAGCAAAATACACTGAATCATCAATAAATTACCATTATATTTTGATAAATATTTATGAATATCATTGTGTTTTTCTCTGTATAAAATAATAATACGTTATGATATTCTATTATAATTTGCGTACATTTTTTTTACTTAAAAATTGAATCTAATGGAGATTGTTGAAGTGGTAGTAGAAAAAACAAGGTGGTAAACAAATAAGCAATGTTTTTATGTTATACTGTGTTGAGATTCGACGTAACCAGGCAAAAACGGACGCACCTAGACTAATTAAAGTGCATCTGTTGTTCATCTTGATCTCAGCAGTCCTAGACAGGTTTAGCGGTCCAATCCGAGAATTGATAAAATTAGAATCTCTATTGCTCTACACCTTCCACTTTAAATATCTATTTTGAAATATAGTAGCTTTTGTTGAATCCATTGAATGCAGAGTTGATAACAAATATATAAACAATCCGTGCATTTAAGGCTTATTTAAGATTGTGGACTAATTTTGAAAATATATTTTTTTCTATGTATAGTTTTTAAAATATTTATATTTGTTGATAAAACCCGTAATTAATTATTTAGTAGCGAACTAAAACATAATACTTATGGATTGCAGGATTAAAATAGAGCTTGCATTGAATCGCATCTGAATAGACACAGAAATAAAACCAAAAGTTATTTCTTTGATATTAAATAATAAATTAAAGTCAGAAATTAATCGTAGAACTTTTGTACATTCATTTTTAATGACTTATAATTAATTTATCTGCAAAGAATATTAATTTTGATAAATTGTTTTGAAAATTAATAAAACAGCAAATTATGACTATAAATATTTAATTCAATTTTAACAGAAGCCATTCTTTATGATTAATGTGATAACTCAATTATTATAAGCATTATTAATTAGTTTATTTATATATAATTTGCAATTTTCATATAAACTTCTCTCAAGTAGTACACACTGCGCCATCTCTCTTATCGCAACACAAGTTATACACACTTCATTGGCATTTGTGTTTACGTTTTATGTTACACATTTCAATTAATCTCCCAAATATTAAAATTCAAGCCATTAAGATGGACCCAGAATCATTCGTAGAAATTGATCGTTATTCACAAATAATACTCTACGTAGTCGACGGTGCAAATGGACTTCTTTCTTCAGATCCATTTTCAATGGAAATGCTAGTGAGTGTTTTCTAAAAGGTTATTGGTTATCATACCTACAAAGTTTACATTTTCTGATTTATAACTGAAAATCTTTACTTTTCAGCTTAATATTAAGCTCAACAATTGTACAAGAATTGAAGTTCGCAAGCCTCGAATGTATACGACTGCAGATCTTCCAAAACTGCATATAGATGGAACAACATACACACATCCCAAACGAATCAGGAAAATTATTGAGAAAATTGTAAGTGTCCAGGCTTAAATAACTATTCTCTGAATTTAGTTGCTAAGGGATGGTATATATTAATAATTTATTGCCTTAATTACATCCAAGACCAAAAATAAAATCAATCTAGAATATGCCAAAGTAGGACTGTCACGACTGAGTGCATATTTTGCACATGCTGAGAGATATTTGGTTACATCAGCCTTGTTGCATTACTGGGGCAATGAGGAGAATGCAACTGAATCAACCAAGAATTATTCCAGGGGGATGTGGTTTCCTTTTGGGATCTTGTACTCTAGGAACATGAGGAAGAAAATGAGTGAGACCATTGACTTTATAGTTGGTGATGAAGACATGAAAGTATATATGGAAAGAGTAAGCCTTAGAGGAATATCTTTGAATACAGTCGTTTCTGAATGCAAATAATTATGTTCTATTTTAGAAATTTGCTGACCTTGATGCATACTTCAAAGACTTAGCAAACATCTTAGGCACAAAGAAATATTTGATGGGAGATCATCCAACAACACTAGATTTGTATATCTGCAGTAATCTTGCGCCAGCTTTTAGAGTCCAATATACAAACACACAATTCCTTAATGTGGTTAATGCAAACAGTACAATAGCTGATTATGTGAAAAACTTCTTACAAGAATATTCACCTCTCAATGAACCAATTGGTACCTTATTCTCTGCTCTAGAAATAAATTACCGTCAGACTAACAAATGCTTTCTTTCAGAAAATGAGAAACCTGTGGATGATGACAGAGCTTCAATTCTTTTGCTTGCAACAGCAGGCATTACTGCCATTGGTGCAATGACGCTCTTTGCATGGATACATGGTCTTCTTCATCATTAAGATAATTCCAAAATATGGCCACATTCCAAGGCAGATTGAATAAGCACTGATGAAATCTGTACTAGGTATGATTTGACTATTTTTTTCGGTACAAGTTTTATGGTGCGTTGTGTTCTAATAGTTTTTCAAAGTTTATGTTGAACAATGTAAATTGAACTTTGAAAGGAACTAGTCAGTCAATTTGATTGTCATAAATAATTGTTCCTATTTTCCGTTATATTCTTTTAACTAATGAAGTTATGAGTAGAGCAAAATTTAATACATTAACAAATAAGATTAGATCCCTTATTTATCAATATTATTTTGATAAAATCTTAACAAGTTCTAAGATGCTGTTTTTTACAAATTGATAGACTATACACTTCTGTGTTTCGAGGCAAAGGTATAAGCCGGTATACGCGTATTATATATGCCTCCAGTGATGCGTTAGAACAGTTGATTACTCAAGCTGCGCATGCGTGGGGTTGAATTTCCCGCTTACTTTTCCACCTTAATACTCAATAACTTAGAAAAAGTAGTTTGCCTCGCCAGATCTGGATTCTGCTGGATAAAAGTCACATCGTCAAATTTTAGAAATGGAACACATTTTATAAAATTATCCTAAGTTGCGAGGTCCTTAAATTGATTTGTTTCGGAGATATTGAGTTTTGAAGTTGAAGCTTTATAGCTCGCCCCAGACGCAATCGAAGCCTTATCATGATTCTTATTGAAATTTTTTGAATTCACTCGACAAATTAATGAAACGCCCAATGTGGAAGATAATATATAGATTTATTTACGTTATGTACACTAAGTTTAATAAAAACATCACATATTGGGTTACTATTTATGGTGAAATGTAGTTTACGTCTACCCGAGCTGGCGCTAATCTGAACGAAGCAATTAGGTGCTCATAAAAATGTTAAAATATACAATTTTTGGTTTACGATTTACAATACAATAGTCTACAATTCACACAGTGGTGACCGACAGCAAGCCAATCATTTTACTGCTCTGACTGGTCGGTAACGTTGGTTTATTTAGATGTTCCTGCACTGCAGCGAAATTCTCGTAACAATCTTTTTGCTTCTGTTTACTCTTGTGCCGTTTCACTGTGTTGTCAATATTATTAACAACTTTTTTACTTAAGGGGCATGATTGTTTATCGATAGTTCCTTTCGGGAGAATTTCATTTTCTTCTATATGTCGTGAAGCCAGTAGAATTTCCTGGCGTTGTTTGCGTTCCTTCGACTTTTCTAAGTGCTTCTTGCGTTCTTCTTTTGTCCAGTAACGTCCAACCTGTTGGGAAATTCAGACAATGTCGGTTGTTATCTTTATGTGAGTTTTTTTTTTACTGGTTCTGGTAATTACCTTGAGTTCTGATATAGTATCATCTTCAGTCGTTATTCCAGCGCGTTCTTCAGATAATTTTAATTCGCGATTTCGCAGAATTCGATTACGGACTGGACGCCTAGCTATGTACCGCGTTCCATCCGCACGTCGTTTTACCTTCCATTCCATGGCCGTGTCCATTGTGGACGACTCATTCCGCGAAATTTGATTCTGCAATAGACAAAACAGAATAACGGTAAGCGCTTACATCATTATACTCTACGCTTTTTGTGCTTTGCGAAGAACATACTTGCTGATTATTCCCGTTCACGAACTGATATTGACTTAAACTCTCCGAAGTGCAACTTGTCGTAGGTTTGCCCACGGCCTGCTCGCTTTGTCCCAATGCCTGCCGGAACAACTGTTGTTGGAGTAGAATCGTCTGCTGGAGATTAGCGACATTGGTGTACATCGTATCAGACAGCATATGCGTGGGTACAGGCCGCGTCGTGGGCGACGAAGGACTGTTTGTCTTCGACCCAGTATTATTTTTGGTTTTTGTCTTTGGCTTCACAGCGTTTACCGTAGGGACATTGTGCTTTTCGCCGTCTTCGTTCTGCGGGCAGAGAATCAGAGTGGAGCGATAAGTGTCTTTCTGTTTGTCGACACTTGCAGCCAACTCAAACGTCAACGGATTGCTGTTTGAAGACCCGCCGGTATTGTAAGCACTCGAGCTGTTTTCATGCTCCTCACTGCTGCTCTTCGATGATTTGCTACGCAAACTTGTCTTTTCCTTCTCCTTTTCTTTGTTATTATTATTGTTGATGGTTTTGGAAGCTGGAGTCGCGTTAGAGACACTTTCATTGGGCTTAGAGGTCCAATCACTGGCCACTGTTTGCGCTTTCAGCCACTGCTCCACAATATTCTCATCACCAGCTTCATAAGGACACGAATATATTGGTTCCAGTTCAGAATCAACACTTTCTGGGATAGTTTCGTAAATATGCTCCGTATCGGATTCAAGAGGAGCTGGAATATGCGGTAGTTGGGGTGGTTTTCTCTTATCTGTTCCTCGATCTGTTTTATTGACCAATTGTATGCTTTGCATGCGATGGTTCAATTCGGAAATCTCATGGTTAATGGAATCCAACTTGGAACGGACCAAGGAATTGGTAAGATTGAGTTTGTCTTGTATCAAATGTGATGGAATACGGGGAGCTTCGATAGATTTTGAAAGCTCATGAACTGGCAGAGTTTGTGTTTGCTGTTGGACCAGTTGTTCGATGATGCTGTTTTGGTAAGCAGCGCTTTTACATGCTGAAGAGGGTTCTAACAAATCCTCTGTGTCAAGGTATTCTTCGCCCTGAGACCATAAAATAGCAATAACCATATGATTGGTTGAGATTATTAAGGGAATAGAGAAAGGGATTTATTTACCTTCATGTAACATCTGCTCACTAGGAGGGTAACTGCTTTCCGATTTTCAGCAAATAGTGATTCTGTCTCCTCCCTATTAGCTACATCCTTTCCATTGACCTAGGAATATGACAAAGTTAAATCACTGAACATGACATTTGAAAGTTTTTTACGTACTTGTAAAATTTGATCTCCTTGCCGGAGTCTGCCATCACGATCCGCAACGCTCTGGGGCGCAATATCCCTGATGTAAACCTCAGCGCAAGTGTCCACCTCACTCCCAGAGCTGTAGCAGACAGTGAGGCCCAACTTCTCGTCGCTGCTGCATTTTCGCAGTGTGACTTCCTGCAAATTAAAATACATCAAACTTCGGCTATTGAAATTTCTTTACCTTTTTTCTTATTAAACTTTTGCGCTGCATCAGAGACAAATTGCCAAAGTTTTGTCAATGCAAAGCGCCTCGAAAACTATCTTCCTGGTTGCAATATTTTGAGTATATATCAATCAGAATTTACTCTAATCAGGTCAACCATTACATGCATTAAATTAAGATGCCGTAATGGGGCACGTAATTGCAGTATCTCCACTGTGTGTGATTCGGCGATTTGCGAGATAGTCCCGGAAATCGCAAATCAATTAAGTTCGTTGTTATGCGTGTCGCGCGCGGTGCATGGGAACGTGCCTGCAATCGTTACATGTCCTAGTCACTAATATTATTTAAACGACGTGCGTTGCATTTTGAACGATGTTTGTTTGTTGCATTTACAATTTACTTTTCATCACCTTATTGGCACAAAAAATCAAAGACAGCTATTTGATAGAAATAATGAGAATGTAACAATTTCTATCTAATATCTGTACAATAACGATATAATTTCCCTGGAGACAAAAGTACAACGTGTCCCTTCTGTGCTGAGGACATTCTGGTACATGAGAAAAGCCGTTGACATTCATAACGCGACCACCTCCGTGTCTCGATTTCCGAGATCGTGATGGCATATTGCGATAACACTGCACATTGTAAACCGCTCAGACTAGATTGCAACCTGGGGCGGGGGGGAGCGAGCTAGGATTAATGCTAATATTCTAATGAAGCTGATAGACTACCCGCTCCAAGCTGTTGGGAGAGTTCTGCTGGGTGAGATACGCATATCGAGTGACCGATCGCGTTTCACGCCCCGTGGCCGACACTAATCTCCAACGCGCGAGCTTTGACATGTTTGGTGCCGTGGCACTGCCACTAGGTCCGGCACTGGCCATCAGGGCCAATCGGGGACATCATGGACCTGTCCTCGAAATATTCAAGTGCGATAATGATATAAATTTATCATGTTTATGGCATTTTATACAACCACTCATAAAGGGGAAAGGCATCAAAATAGGTAATTTCTTCATTCAAGCTGATGTCCCACATTAAAACACCTCGGGAATTCACAATTTTGATACTAAGGAACTCCTAAATTATTCATCATCTATATGTGAGCATATGTTTTACCCAAGAAAATGTAACCTTGATAGAAATGATTCAACAACCAAAACTGTAAGTTGTTGATTCTCAACAACATGAAGTATACACCGCTGCCAACGTTTTCAATTTGGTCACGACACCCCCTGCTGTTGACCGAAACTTAATTTGTCCCGTTTCATTTGCGTAGGTTATTGGTTAGCGGCTATGCATCAATTTCCCTATCCGCCGCCCCCGTTTTAATCCCGCCCGTTAGAGGCATGCACTCATTCATTTCCGATCATCATTAGACAATGTCATAGGCTGACAATCGAGAAGCACTCCAAATGAAGGGGTAGGGTGGTGGAGTACCTCTAGATCGATGTCGTGTCCAAAGCACTCGAGCGCGTTATCGTCGTCGATCCATGCAAAGTCATCCTCGGTCTGCACCCCAGTGGAAATTAGATTGCCAACGTCTGCTTGGGCAGGTTGCGGTTGCGCCTGGATTGGAGGTGTTTTTGCGCCGGCGGCGGGCGACTGAAAGTCCGGAGAGATGCGGCGTTTGACCTCAACGACGATTGGTTCCTCAGCGGTGAGGAAGACACGTACTGCGTCTTCATGTGGGAAACTGCTCACATCAGTCCCATTCACCTGCAATTAAGATTTGAAATGTTTATTTAATGTGTTTAATATTTTTACTACTTCAAATTGTTCGAGTTTGACTTTTGTGACTTTTTTGATTTTAGTAGTCTTGCAGAGCTCCTGACAAAAGCTAAATGTAACAGAATATAAAATACATTTCTTCGAGCATTGTACGCTTCGCAACAGCAGAAGGCGGCGCCAGAACAATTTATCAAAAATGGGACGTGTGCAGAATGCGAACCAGACGCCGATCTTTTTACGCGCCCGACAATGGCTCACTATTTCTATTTCCGCGCCCATGGCCTGCATTGTCGCTGTAGCTATAACGTTCTATCTTGGCGGCAAAGCATCGGTAATGTCGACTGTAAAAAGCAATACGGGCAACAGGATTAGATGGGTCATTCCGCACGTACGTCGACCGTATCGCATCGTCGCCGCCGGCCGATAATATAAACGAGCGATCGCATCCGAGCGGAAAGCCAGAAATCTCGCTGGAGGCGGCGTGGAAAGCTCGCAATAATATTACCTCGATGCGCCTCGTATGTCATGCTAGGCAGCACATCCACACCATGTTTAGTGGTATAAAACGTCAGCAAACATAGCAAATAGACGACTACATCGTAAGTTGACTCAACGTTGGAATTAGAATCATTCTAAATTTCTTGTCTGCCGGATCAAAACAAATGTGAGATTAAATATTTACACTGTAAGGAACCACCAACCAAGCTACTAAATTGTTTAGAGCAGTGTAAAAGGTGAACAAGTTCATAAAGCTGCTAAAAATATCACATTGTATACATTCACCTATTTGTAAATGGTAATCAGACTCTGAATTCTTTTCCAAGCCGGATATTGACTACTCATTAACCGCCTCCGCGTTGGCAAAGCGTCCATCTGCAAGGCTCGTCGCGTCGTGATCCTGAAGCCTTTCAGCGGCGTTGGCGGTGAAATCGCCGGCTTTCATCGCGATTAGCAACGCTCCACTTGCCAGCTAACGCGTTAACTTCCTGAGCGTGTGACAGTGACTCGTTTAATTGAATCCTCAGCCCGACGGAGATATCATAAGCAGGATGCAAAGTGCTGACGACAGGCACTCTCATTTTTTCACTTTCGAGAAAGCATATAACTCGCCAACCAGAAGGATTTTAATCCATAATATATCAGTGATCTGCAAGCGTGATTCCTTTTTTCCTCCTTGATGAGTTGATCATTTCCGATGATTTCATACGAAGGTGAGAGGTGTAATAAATCGATTTCCGGCATGTTTCACATTGATTAATGCTTCACACTTTGGAATTCCTCCTTTTTTTCGCTCAGGTTGACTGATGTCGGATGTGTTGGAAAATATTGGGAGTGCCAGGGAAAACAGGGGGAAGAAACTCGAGAGTGGTGCATAGGGTGAGGGTGTCGCCGGCGTCGACACTTAGCACTGGGAAAGTGTTCAATTACTCTGCTTTGGCTTATTCTACATGCGCACTGTATAAATGCATTGCATTGCATCCTCCACATTTTCTCCGGGTGAAAATAAAGACATCTATCGCGGTCACGTCAGGTACGCGCATTTCTCCCACTCCTCGTCTAATTCCTCGCAGTTTTTCTCATCCTTGCTGGAGGATCCGCATGCGGTTCACGTGCGCATCATTTCTCGCGCGTTCCACACAACAAATTATGTGCTTTTAAACTGAATTGCACATCCAACCAAGTGAATGAAATACAAGTACCTAAACAGGACTAAAGTCTCTAAAATAAATTTTTACTTAAAATTCATTGCAATCCCTAGAGCCCTCCGGCTTGAGGGTCAGGCTTATCCTTAAATTTCACTAATCTTTTTTCCCGTCGGCAGTCCAAGCGTAAAATCCTTTCGCAGCATGGAAAATTTTAGATTTAAACAGTTTCCCCATGGACGCGTCTAAAAAGTTCCGATTCAATGAATATGCATTATGAATCCAACGCTATTCAAGCATGATTTCATCTAAATGTTGACATAAAACGTGCATAAATCACGGCCTGCTTCAACGTCCCGACTCGGTGCACGCCCGCTTGAGACTCGGAGGACACGTGCACGGCTGTACATTCACTCATTTCGTTAAGTAAATAAATCATGCGCCGGGCGAAACAGTGAAGGCTCACGAGCATGTACAAGTCACGATGCAGCAGAGAAAAGAAGCATTAGGACTTCCTATCATGTGGTCGTCCATTCATCGGTAAGAAAATGCACATGCTGCAATGCAAGGCGAGTCGAGGGTGACAGACGACGGAATCGTTTTCAGTTTCACATTTTCGCATTTTACTTGAATGCAGTGTGCTGGAGATAGCGGTAGATCGAGTTGCAACGTCGTGGCCAACCCCTAACATTCTACAAATATCAGTAATGTGTGTTTGTTCCTCTTTTACTTCAGAAAATCGATGTCTTTCCACGTGAGGAAATATATTTTCAGTCTATTCCCGTTTGTTTTAGATTAGATTGTTTTTTCAATGAAATTAAAAACTTCCCAAATGCAAATGTTTTCAATAAATTTTAATTACAGCATCGTCAAGCCGGAAAACAACAATTGCTTATTATTATTCAACGGAAGTGTTGTCTCGCGTGCTTAGTCCTTAATTGTTCTTAAGATTTGACGCACTTTCTGCGTTAGGTGTCGCAGGAGAAGCAAACTTCCTTGGCTTCCCCTTCAAATCCTTAGAATTTGAATTTACACGTTGTTTACGTGGCTGAATTAATCGCGTTTTCCTCTAGTCGCCTTGCATATAATTAAAAAGTTGCCAACTTTCCAATGTGATTACCAACGTTAAACAAAAAGCATGTTAAATTAAATCTTAAAAAAGTCTCCAAAAATTTTTACGATTTGTCACAATCATCACAGTTCCCAAACACATGATGAAATCGTTTTGTTAGTGGTTCTCATCTGAACAAATTTACGGTCTTTTGCTCATTCCATCATCTTCAACGTCGGTTTAATTCAATTTACTTTATAATATCTTAAGTATCGTGCCCGCTTCCGATGACGCTCGCGTTTATTTCCTGAAAGCGCTCCTTGACGATGGCAACACGCGATTTCATAATTAAAAAGGTCGGCGGAGACATAGGATTGCGTCACACTTGCACGAACAGCGTCGCTGGAAATGAGAAAAATCAGAGGGATGCAAACGCATGAGAAGCTCGCAATACCCGACGAGTCTTGTGCATCTCCTCTCTCAAAAAGTCGTGAAAACTCAAGCTCAGCAAGCAAGGAATTTAATAGCGAGTGGAAAAATATAAACGTCGTCAAAAAAATGAAAACATTTCTCGCTTGCTTGAAATAAGGAAACATAAATCAATTCATCAAGTCATCACCCAGTTTTAATTCTAATCTCTTAGGATATTCTTCCTCTTTCACACGCGATTGATCGATTTATACTCTGTTTACTCTTCTCAAGTGTTGAAATTACTCATTAGACAATCCTCGGAGACAAGAACACAAGTATTAAATTTAGGATGCCTAAAAGTGAGGGCTCTACGTCAATCAAGACTGCTGTAGGACAAGACGAAATCAAAAGGAGATAATTGAAAGACGTTAGGTCGATGATTGTCGTCTTTGGTGCTTTTAGCCAGGTCATTGGGAAATTTATTATATTATATACTTAATTAGATACATTTTTATATAGGATATATAGAATTTCCATGATAAACATTTTCTAGTAGGCTGAAAACATCAAATAATCCACTTTGATCTTGTTGCTTCCTAAAAGGTGCGAAAATCCTCGCAAAATGTTCGTCTATTTTACATCTATGTTTTCACGTTTCATCTGAAGCTTCACCTACAAACAATCTTTTCTACACTTTGCATGAAGCACAAAATAATACATGTAATACCAAACTGAAATCAAACATTATTTTGAGTTTAGGCGGTTCATACATTACGAACTTAGTGAAAAAGCTAAAACTCCCAAAATTACAATACATGCATTTTATAAGGGGATGCTGACATTTATAAGGAGATATGTTGATATGAAGCGTGGTTCTTAAGACGAAGTTGCTTGTGAGGAAGAGGTCACATTGACCACTATGACTCCTCTCGTGCCCAATTAACCCTTTAAGATTCAAAATGCGATATTTCAATCTAATATTAAATATATAATTTCACAAATTCACTGGAGCGCACACAACAAGTTAATTCAGCAATTCCAATGCTTCAAACATCCCTACATTCTTCTAAAGATTTTCCTCCGCCATTGTACATCTTATTCCACCCAATCTGTAGTTATAGCAGCGGAATTTGTAGTTATAGACATTCCCAATTCGAAAAGCATACAACCACCAAGTCCATAACATAACTTTCGACGTAAAGTCCCTCCATTATTTTAAGCCAGCTCCCAAGCATCCCTACTAGGTCGCAAGAAAAGCGCCAAAACTTTGTCCCGTCGAATCTTTCACTGCGCCGATTTTTTTAAATCATTGTCAGACAGCAAGATACCATGAGAGGCATTGGGATAATAAATCGACGCGGGAAAATATTCTTAAACAAGAAGTATAATACATCATTGTCACAATCTGCTGTGCTGCAGCGAAGTGTCGGAGGGCAGGAGAGAAGAAGGGCGCAAGGTAGATGAAACGGTTTCGCAAGTGAAAACTTTAAATCACCTCCATAGGCAAGAATATCGTGTTTGTTGTAACCAATTCGTTGGTTACACAATTTTCGTGTGTCATCTTGTAATCAAATCGAGCATTTTTTAGTCCTAGTTAAAAAAGAAAATTCGTGATCAATTTTAATCAATGACAGTGGTGCCCTGATTTTCCTCCATGCTCAACTATATTTCACCATTTTCCAATTCGTCGTCGTGTTTGTCGTGGATTTTGCATTGGAAATTACGTAAAATTTGCTAAACGGATTTTCACGTCCAGCATCAATCAATCAACGTTTTAGATTATTTCCATTTCTCCGCGCACGAAAAACATATTTTATCGTACATTTGTACATTGGCTAAATAATAACAAAGCATCAGAGAAGAGAATAGCATAAATGCTAATGAATAAAATGCAAGCATACGAGCAAGCAAATAAATAAAAACGCGTATATTTTCATTATTTTATGTGTAATACGTGCTCATTAAATGAGCAGGATGGGCTGGGAATGAGAGAGCAAAACAAACAGTAGTTGCAAGTAGTGTGTGTCGAGGTCCTGGAGGAAATAGGCGAGGAGCCATCGTAGGCGATAAATAAATGAAACGCGGCACGTGCACACAACGCGCCACTGGCTGGAAAAGGGAATTTATTTTTTTATTGCACGCTCGGATAAATTATGAAGTCGGCGTGATGTCATAAAAATCAGTTGTATCATAACATACTCTCCACGGTTGAATGCAGCGAAAAAGTTGGCTGTATGTTTACCAAGTTCACATCCCTTCTATATTGGACAGAATTATATATTGCGCCCCTCAGGCTCAACCCTTGGATTCACAAAAATGTGAAATAAAAACGCGCGTATAACAGGAACAGCAATTTCCCCGCGGTGCATCGTGAGTCTTTAATTCGTTGTGATTGTATTACGACCTGTCGAGATTTATTTGCGATGGCGAGAACTTGTTTATTGAAGTGCGCAAAGTGCGGTGATCTCGAAACGAGCACGTTCGTCACACATTATTAGAAAAATAACGTTGAGTGTGCAACGAATTTGAGTCATCATTGCTACGGATGCACTGTAATGCAGATTTTACTTTAATGATGCAAATTCATGCCGTGCATGATGATGAAGGCGTACATTCACGTTCATCATTTTTGTTTATTTCTCTCGTACGATGCTGAATTATCATAATTATCGTGTTTGATTGTGATGAAAGTAATATTCGTTAAGGATCCATAGAAATTGTAACGAAAATAAAGCCAGTTACTTTTTATGAAGAGCTGCTTAGCAGATGAAGGTTGACCCAGAACTACGCTCTGTGAGCCGTACGCGACCTGCTTTTAAACGAGTGCAAACTGGTGGGGAGACGCTCATGGTCATTAGCATCAGGTAGCGCGTCTCTCACTCCACGCAGCGTATACATACATATACAGCCTCTACACTATACCGCACGTTCCATACTTTATTATTACTGAAGCAATCGTTTAAAATGATGTTTCATGTTCATTTGGTATACATTACCGTTCTATTCTGCATTATCCAAGTTTGTCTCGCTGAAAATCACCCGCAATCATTTATAATACCTCCGAAGAACGTCTAGCTCCCGTAGCAGTTCAAGGCGCTTCTTGGCGCGAGGCACGTGCAAACGTTTTATAAATATTTGCATGCAGATCGAGCCAGAGCTTCTCTGCTAGTGCCATTACTCCACGCCGCACACATTACACAGTCCATTCAAACGCCCGCCCGCGAGACGCTGCAAGAAGTGAGCGACGCGCAGTTTTGAATTACAGGTGCACATGTATTACAAATGCATTTATTCAAATAAAACATAGTGCGGCAATATACTCGCGCCTGTACATGCATTAAACATGCAATATGCATTACGGGGTGCACGCTGCTGAATAACTTGTATTGATGGAGGAAATATCCTGAGAAAATTATATCTCAAGTGGGTTTCTACCAAGATTTTTGCAAAAGCACTTTACAGTACATCCAATTAATCGATTTTATTGAGGCTTGGGCATTATGAAAGTGTGAGAATTTCGAATATGTAAACCAATGAATCATCCCTAAATGGGCGGTATTTTCAGGATCGTTAGTAGACCATCGTTAAAGTTGTCGGAAGCTATTACCAACCGCTATCTATCGTCGGCTAATTTTCGCGGGATTAGATTACGACTGGGCGCTTGAGGGAAACGCCGCAGTCGAAAGCAGTTTAATCGCAAAGTAAGTAAAACTTAGCTGAGGACGACGTATGCGTAAATATAAATGCGGACCCGAATGGGAATTGGAATGAGAAGGGACTGCGAGTAGTGCAAGTGGAAGTGAGGGTCGTTTGTTCCGATTACCATTTCGCATTCATATGCCATTCGTCGTTATTCAATAGCTATGAGCATGTCGAGTGACCATTAAATACAGATCGAAGCCAAAGCACAAGCAAGAAGGGAGCAGTAAAGCCACGAAATGCCAACAAAACGACAAAGGACAATAAACTTCCAATATACATGGTGTTAAGAATTGCATCGAGCAGAAAGCAATTTTATTTGGAAGAAGATGTTAATTGCATGAGAGTTGGCTTGTGACTCAGGTCAGCCACCGCGACACTGGCTTCTTATCAAACGCAATGTGGAGGGGATGTAGGTGTCGCGAGTTTACACATGCGCACGCTCCATATTAACTCTTCTTCTGATCAACACGAAATGTAAGTAGGCCACATATCTGTTATAAACATCAGACGAGGGTAGTTTTCATTGAATGGACTTTTCTCCTATTTCAAATATCCATGTCCGCATCTATCACACTTTGATGATGTTTGTATTCGTGCACTCAGCCATCACACTGTGCAATTCCGTTATTATGTTTGCCTACAACGCCTGGGCGCGCAATGCGTTTCCGCACAATTTAATCGCAGCGCACATATTTGCCATTGTTATATCGGTGGCGACGTTCGAGGAAAACGACTTTAACGCGTCTACAAAGAGTTGAACGCACATTCCCCAACTGCTAAAGCTTGCAACGTTACTTTCAGCTATATGCAAAGCCTGAAAGTATAACTAAAGCACTGATATACGACATTCAACAAAAGACACAGTCCGGATTCTAAGCTCATGGAAAGCTCCGAAAACAAAGTGAAACCACACGCATCAGCGAATTATGTGTCTTTCTTTTAACGCCGTTTCTACGATGATTTACCACATAAACCAGCCGACGAATGTGTTTATAATAGCTAATGGACATATAGAGCGACGATAAAAATATTTTTCCGATGGTCTGAGGCGAGTGGTAAAAAACATGTTCACGATACTTGGAAAAAGTTCCATGTTTTCCACAGCGTGTTTTCAAACATCACGCGCGTATACTACAGAAGAATAAATAAAAATTAAGGCAATAAATGCTAACCGCCGCCCCCTACGATCTTGTAAGTTCTGCACGTAATGATTATGGTTCTCTTAATTAACAAAACCTCAGTGAACAAGCTCTAATTACGAGGCTCACCAGGAAAAAAAAGCGAAAAGTAATTTTATGCAAATAAACACAATGAATGCAGAAATTTTCCGCCTTACTCGTCTGCACTACTTTCCAGCCGATGGTGATGATTCGTTTTCTCCTTTATCGTCGCGGAGGAAATCTTATTTTAATTAGTTTCCAATGCAAGGCTTTTAATGCCATCGTGGTGACGCAAGAAATACAGCTGTCTTCTTTCAATAATCTCCGAAATCAGCGGATTTTGGCGTAGAGTCCAATTCGTTTCGCGCTTTTTTGCCTCAACGAACGAGCTTAACTTCAGCGAAGCGTGTGAAAGAATAGAACACAAATCGGGAAGAATGGCGCTGCTAGAATAGCTGCGAGTCGCAGAAATTCCGCAAATATTGGCGAAAATAAATCCATAAAGAAAATGCACCTTCCAGCTTTGCCTTCTTGCACCAATACCACCAGCTGAAATCTTCTATTTATGTATCGCGCGATTGGTTGAAGATGGTCGGCAATTACCGGTGCTTGATCGATTTATCAACGTTGTGCAAAATCATGGCTTTGGCAAGATGGATCGTCGTGTTGAATTCCTTCACAAAGTAAGGATGCAAGGATAATAGATCTTCACGCGATGCAACTTGCAAACAAGACATGAGATTATGAGACACATCTTGGTAATGTTGCAAGTTGGGATCAAGAACCACCTCTTTAATTAACGATGAGGATATTTATCAAGAATAAGATCAACTAAAGTGTAACATTTGCAGTGGAAAATTAATTAAATTAGTGTCGTTAAGCATAAATATGAGCGACCTGGGCAATTATTATGTGGTACTTAATTTTAAAATTGTTTTATTACAAGGTGAACAAGAAGAAATTACGTTTTAATAGTAATGATGAAAAGCTGCTTGCAAAGTCGTTAACAACCTGGAAGTATAAGTTTGTAGAGATCACTCTCTATCAATTTATAGTTTGTAGCTGAAATGATTACCCCAGACTAATAAGTTAAT
The DNA here is from genome assembly GCA_027574925.1 of Ecitoglossa quadriceps. Taxonomy (NCBI): domain Eukaryota; kingdom Metazoa; phylum Arthropoda; class Insecta; order Coleoptera; family Staphylinidae; genus Ecitoglossa; species Ecitoglossa quadriceps. Next base: position 5,216,546 of record JAODGC010000004.1, read on the forward strand.
ATCAGTTTGTCGATGAAAAGATACACTTTTATTTAATATTAAATACAATTATATAAACAATTAGGATATAGTTATAAAGTGATACAGCTAATTTTTGTTTGCTTTCTAAAAATTAATGAAAACCGCATGAATTTTCATGTTTAAATTAATTTAGCTTTTTGCAAATTGCAGCACCTCCTTACATATTTAACAATACATTGTTAATTCAGACATTTGCCCCACATCTGCGTCTGAGGTCCGCACGAAATTCTCATTCAACAAGGCGTAATTGCATTCTTCCCTATGCATACGCAAGGAGCATAACCCTTGCATAATTAAGCTCGACTTTCAACTCATCAAGCGTCCGTAAACAGGACAAGGAAGGGTTTCAATTATACAGCACAATCGTATAAACATTACAGAAGTCCTCGCATCCTTGGCCGCACTAAACATGATTAAATAGCTTAGAGGTAAACCACGAGATAAAAATATGTAAAGAGGAAAGGAAAATTAAAATTTCCTAGATAAGTAAAAAAAATTAATGAATGCTGTGCTTTCCGTCTGCATGGAGCTTTACAAATGGAAGCGTTATTATGTCCGACAGTGTTTGATTCGGTCGTGAACATCGCGCTTCATTAACCACCGTCGAGTAATTCAGATAAATGAGTTGTCTCAGTGCATACGACTATTAACATCCTCTGCCCTTTATTAGACGACTACTAGCTTTAATACTACTATTTAGTATGTGATACTACGTCCTGCAAGAGTTCAGCAATTTCACACTTTATACTACACTAGTTTATATAGTGACATAAACTCCCACTTTCGTCCTTCTTCTGACGCGTTTCGCTGCAAAATCCAAAAAGCCGTCGAATTTATATAAGGCATTATGGACGTCCATTTTGACAGCGTCGGGATGCCTATGCGTATATAAAGCGATCCTGGTTTGATCTATAGGCGTGCACGTGCTTTCACACTTGGGGAAAGTTTTTAGGGTTTCCAGCAGACTCGAATCCTAGGGGCTTGGAACATCTGAACGACTACAAGCAGCTACTTTATTGCAATATTGCTTTTCAGGATTGTACAACAGGCTGGATACAGAAAAAAATTACTTTAACTTGGCTAATAAATGTAGCTACGATTAAACTAAAAATACTAATTTATAATTTATTTAATAAGCTGTAATAAAGATGGAAACTTCTTTGTTAGCTGTACTCTCGAGGTATGAGCTAGTAAAATTTTTAACAAGTTTTGCTATGCTTATTATAACAAATATTAACTGCATCAAGTTTAATTGTTATAAGAAACTTTCAAACCGGATGCTGTGTATTTTTTTAAGTAATTCAAAGTTGTCATAATATGATATGTTGAAAATTGTTTCACTTTAATAAAACAATTGTAAATTTTGAGTCGAATTTACAATTCCTACTTTCTCAGCTGTTGGTAGTTCGGAGCACCTCACTAACATACAATTTACATCAAAAATAATAACAACACAATTGATTTGTTTGCATTAAATGATAGTCTAAATGTTGCTCTTTCAAAAAATGTACATTTCAAGTCTTGGAACAATCAGGACGAGTATTAAATTTAACATCAAAGTTTACATTCCTACTTGTACATTAAAAGTCACTTTTTAGTTCTCTCTGGTTTTTGCCATCCTTTCTAACTTTTGAGACAAAAATAAAGTAAGTGCTACTGTCCACAGTCATACAATACTCCTCCCTAGAGAATAGCACCCTTGCGTGTCCACAAGCATGTCATCTCTTTGTCGGGAATTAAATTTCTTATCCTTTTAAATTTTCCGGACATGTCGCCCCTACATGGCAGAAAGCGCGCTGCAGCCATCAAAGAGATGGACGAGATGAAGAAATCGAATCGGCGCATCCCTTATTCAATTACTCATCGCTCGCTGTGCCAACAATCTCAGAGATATCAGGCAGCGGCAAACAAATAAATGCGATAGAAATGTCAATTGGAAGTACAGACAAAAGAAATGAAAGGAAATCAACTCTCATTTTTTTTCGAATATAATACAACACTACTCTAAGTATTTATTTCTGTCTTCAAAGCAAATAAAACCCTGATGCTGCGTGGCACTCGGTTTGAAATTCTTGCAGATATATGTCTGTACAGACCCAGGTGAGTGTGGTTTACGGAGCGAATTCACTCGATTAATAATTTACCATCGGATGGGCCCATTTGCTACATTCGCACGCCAGGCCATAATTTGTAGCACTTTTAAATATATTTATACTGTGGCGCTTTTGAAGCGGACGGGAATACTTTATAATGGGTAGATTTTCCTGGCAAAGGTGCCAGTGGCGGAGAGGTTTGTTATTTATGATGCATTCCAGAACATTCCCGGAAAGCGTTGTAACGTGCATCGTGGTGCATTGTAATAGATACTGGAGTCAAAAAGTCCAAAGTGGAAAGTTTAGGAGGTATAAATCACACCTGGCAGTAGGAGTGAGGTTGAAATGGGTCCAACAATTTCATGAATGTGAAGAAATAAGCTTAGAATAATAGAAATTCAAAGAGGAAGTTAGAAGATGTTAAATGCATAGGGTATTTAGGAAGCTTAGAAAGAATGTGACTTGAAGAAGGTTAGATTAGATTGGGACATGGAATACTTTCAGTAATGCCCTGAAACCAGAAATTTGAGGTTGCGCAAGCAACGCTGAACACCACTCAGCATCACCAAAACTTGTAAGGCAATATATTCATGTAGCTTCTATAAGAGTTTCACATTGTAATTTTGTATGTCCCAACAGTACCAGATCCATTTCAATTCTTGGGTGTCCTCTAAAAGCACCCACATGTGTTTCCCTATCCTCTCTCCACTGTCCAGTATCTGGTTTCGCAAACAATAACCCAAATGATTTACCACCCAACACGAACCCAATAGTCATATATCCTATACATGTCAAAGCAGCATAAAACAAACCAACACCGCCACATTGCTCAAATATTCCGCAACTAAGTGTCCCCCATGACAATAGGTTCCGTCGACACGCACCACGACTTTAAATAATTTTCCGCCCGGCCTTGTGTGCACACAGCCTAATCGCCAGCCCCACCGCTTTCCATTTCAATTTCCCCAACATCGCAACCCACGTTACATCTTCCCCACCACCCACCCTCAACGTTACTCTGGGTTCATGCGTTTAAAGTAAATTGAACGCTGTTATTGTTGTGTTGTCACACAAATTCTAATCCCTTTAGGCCGTGCCGTGACAAGCCGAGCGCATTAATTTAATAATAATAATGTAATGCTAATAAATCCGTGCGTAATTTAAATTGATTTAATTATATATCAGCGGCGCGCACTCTGGCCGTGTTTACTCGCTTAAGTGCCCCGGCATTGAGGGGTGACAATGCTGGGTAGGAATGCATGTGGCGCAATACAAATTACACGTAAATGAGGCCTTTCGTTGCGTTGGAGGCGGCTGGGATATTATAGCGTGCATGGTTAGTTGCAATCATCCCCAATGGTCAGGTTGGACGTACAATGAAACAACCGCAATTTATTACGATTGACCATAATAATCCAATGGGTTCATTAGTGGATTTTATTTTTGTACGATGACCTGTACGACGGATATATTGATTTTATAGTACATATTCAATGATTAGATATCTAAAATTAATAAGGGCCAATCAATTTTGAATTTATTTTAGTTTTGTGTATGTATTTCAATTTATGACTTGTAGAGGCCCCAGCAGTTCAGTATTGCACGCTTGTAATATTGTTTATATTCTGGATCTCCAAATATTGTGCCGAATCGTGTTTATCGCGTAGTTGTTGTGCGGCGGTCAAGGTAAGCAGGTATCAGAGTCCTATCTAAACAGTCTTATCTGCAAACACTTGTTTTCGAATGTGTGAAGTAAACAAATAGTTCGGAAATAGAAATCACTTCTGTGCATTCATTTAAATAAATATATAAACATAAATATAGATCATTTGTTGGTTTTAATTTGAAATATTGTGGAAGTACATTTCCTGGATTTATCTGAGATTGGTGCTGACCAAGGTAGGTCCTTTACTTTTTGGTTTTATTATGTTGCGCAATAGTTTGAATAGAAAACTTTATGTGGTTGGTTTTGCTTGGTTTTAAAACAAACTCCAAAATCCACGTTACTTGAATTCTAAAAATTTTCCTTGGGGCTTGTATGGCGTTGTGCTTTTAATTTACGAACACTTTACACTAAGTGCACGAGGATGGCCGCACTCCAAACGCGATACAAAATACCGCGAGATTTACGAGCTCGTCGCGCAAAAAAGGGCCAACCGCGTCGAAAGCAGGCCGCTCGGAGAGCAGCAGGCTACAATGGAAAACGGATGGCTTGGCACACGGCATTTCCGACATCCCACCGCCCCACAATCAAAAGACCTAGCGAAACCGCGAAAAATCCACTGCAACCTTAACTATACCTCTGGTGCGACGCCTCAGAAAAAAAAAACAACTTAAAAAACCTGCCATAACTTCACAACCATCTTAGCACCCAACTGGTAATTGAAACTCCGGTGCAGCAAAACTCCTGGTTGGGAGCTAAAGTTTTCCGTTTAATTAGAGCCGGGAAAAGTCACTAGCGAAGATTTGTCACCAGTGGTCGGATGCAGTCGAGGGAGTTGCTTGCAGTGGAGTTCAGATTGTTCAGCTGCTGTTACAAGCCGCAATTAATTTACACGACAAAACGCACGTCCGCTTTGCCGCCACAGTGCAGTGCAATGAGTATTACCTCGCAATGTGCGCATGCACTGTGCACTTGTGTGACGATTATGCGATTACGCCGCCGGCCGTGGCGAGGACATTAAGTTCGCGAGAGGGCACATAAAATGCGTTGTGGCACAGGCGTCGTTGTGGCTCGAATTTACGACGCCGCTGTTCTTCCACACGTACCACTCGCGATTTATGCGCTGCAACATCGATGCATAATTACTGTAATTGGCATTGACCATTGAACCTAGCGTTGGGCTGTACTGAGCGACCGATGGAGCGGGTTTCCCATGTAGAGAGATGAGAGGACGTAGTTCTAGTTTGAAGCGAGTTGAACAATGAGTTGTTTGTTTGGAGGAAGAAAAATTAATTATATAATATCCTATGAGTATAAGAGAGGCTTAATAACATCATAATACAGCGTAATGGATACAGTGGCATAGTTTGAAGAGATTCGTAATTGAATTTCAGTGAATAGTATACAAAATTACAATGATTACTACAATTATCTTTGGGAATAATTATAATTTATTGAGTGCTCTTCTACAAACTAAGCAATATTTTGATCGCGATACGGAAGTATCGCAACACACATGGAATATTTAAAACCTGTTGCCGTTAAATTGGTAAAAATTCTAAAATCTGACTTAAATCGAGCCTTTTACCTATAATTTACTCAGTTTCACGAATGATATTGATGTTTGATCAAAACTAATACCGGATTTGAAATCATACAGCAAATAAACTCAAAAATTACAATTTTTTCAAGCGGTAATTTCAATTTTTGCAATATTTGGCCAAAAAATTATTTTCTTTGATTAAAGAATATGGTGTGTTCCCAAATTCTTTCAAAGACCACATATTCATAAGAAAATTAGTACATATGTGCCAAGAATTCTATGCTAATCGTAGATTCTATTAGATCCGTTTCTGCAGAAATATAATAAAAATAATCAGTTTTATTGGTTTAGACCCCAAGAAATAGTTTTATTCAAGGCTCTTCAAAGAGCATTTTATTACAGCTGCTTGAACACATAGATACCTCTTCGAAGAGTAATTCAGATGTCTTTTCTTTGCACTGTCCCTATTCGAAGAATAAAACTGCAACAGAATTATGACAAAATCAACCAGACTACCAGATGCAGGCGAATCAGTCTTGTACTCACCAAGTTCACTAATTCTCTTCCATGCTACAAATGAGCGTAGTAATCAAAATAATAAATTTTAAAGATTTGAGTGCTTTATTTACATATGCTGTCATTTATACTTAAACTTTCGACACTGGCGCCACGTCGGGAAAAAAGGAAGTGACGTCAAAAAATCTGTGATGGCCGACTACCGTGTATTCTTATGGACCGTTTCCATGGTTACCAGAATCCTGCAGACCTTCCAATCGCGTTGCAACACTAGTAGAAAGTGTTTCCAAAGATTCAAATTTGAATTTAAATACAAGAAACTGCCTTGCTCCATCGTAGTGATCAAAAACAGTAGTTGAATGTGAGTGATATCATTTGTAGGTTAGTGGATAACTAATAAAGGTAAAAACTAAATAGATATAACTAAATAGAAGTGAAGTACAGCATGTGAAGATACTCTGATACTCATTGATTGTATAGTATAGTTGTAGCAGTATTACAAGTATAATTTGTTCAATAGAACTCAAAGACTGCATCCTTTCTACATTCTTCGAAGAAGAGACACATCTAATTTTCTTACAACTATTGTTTATATCAGACTTCTTATAGTGTGGATGTCTTCTTTACTCTTCGAAGAGTAAGTCCTTACAACCATTTTCAACTGCAATACCACAAATTTGATTAACCACAAACTATTTCTGCTGCATTTTATTAATGTTAAACACAGCTTCATAATCATCTTTGACAAATCTCAGAATAAGTGAGAACTACATTTCAACTGTATCAATTGAATCAACTTGTTTTATTGAGAGAATATTTAAACAATATACATAAACTCAATTGAATCTCCCACATATCATACACAATTATTATAGTAAGAAGAAGTATTCTATAATTACTATCTCATAATGCAAAATGGATCATATTGTAATTGACTTGTGCGCAATGAATGTTTTGTTTAATAACTCATAAAATATGCATGATTTTGTTATTCCTTAACCTGTGGCTCAAACAACGTTACATTTGGAATTAAATCCACCTAAAAGCTACTTAAATATAATAGTCTAAGTCATCTACATATTGCTTTAAGCATGCAGCATTAGATGAAACACACAGCATTTACTGCTTTTGGTGTAGACTACAGATTTATTATCTTTCGAAAAGAGTAAAAGAGGCAATTATTTACTGTATCAATAGCTTTAAAATCGTAATATTATTCAATCCTCTGGAGAACACTTTGTTAATTTTTTATGGTGATTTTCAGATGTTTCTTCATTTTTTAGGGAAGTGTATCATAGAAAAAAAAGACACGGTGACTTTACAACCACAGTATGTTCTTTCATAAAATCAGATCATTATAAAGAAAATCTGTTCTTGTTTTTTGTCAGAATCGCTAGAAACATTCTATTCTACATTCTACATACCCTGGTATACGACTACAGCTTTGAGTGATGCTTATTAACTCAAAATGTGCCTATCAAAGTAATGTAAGGTATGTAATCAAAGTAACACGTAAATCAATATCAAATAAATTAAACAATCCGCAGATTATTCTCCAAGATAGATTCCTAGAAAATTCAACAGAAATAATCGAAAACAAAATTTTGGATTGAAATTTAACCTAAAAACTCATTCTTTAAAGACCACCTAAAATAGCAATTTTAAAGTTGTTTTGACTCACAGTGTTTTCCCAAGTCCGACACGCTCCATAAAGACAATATTTGCACATTCCACACGTGAAAACAATAAATTACGCTATGCCCCAAAATTGAAACACGAGTCAGACGTGTCGAAAGTTTCAAAACAACCCCACAATACCAGTAAATCAGATGCGCATTATTCGAAACTGTTTAAACGCCATAACTTGCACCAGATGTGATCAGATTGGGATGGGGTGATACTTTCAAATATCACTCGGTGGAACATCCGATCTTTGGGGATCTTTATAGTTTGTTGTAGGTAGTGAAATTATAAATATGCTGGAGAAATTAGTTTAGAATTCTTAACCGTTGACTACTTGTATTTTATATTTGTAAGAAAAAAAGACATCACGAAAATAAATCATGAAATTCCTATTTATGCATATAGATTATTAAAAATGTTCTTATATCAAATTTTGTAAAGCTCCATATTTTACGTTGAGGAAAAATGCATGCGGTTTAAATCGATGATTGATTATGTTTATATTTCCTGATACTGCTTGCCATTCCACCTCACCAAGGTGTTTGACTGGTGTAAAGTTTTTATCTCCTCAAGTCCTATCTTATCGTGTATCACCGTTTCGATTTTCTTAGAGAAATACTTTTCAAGTATAGAATATCAATCAATCATTATAATCTACCATCTCATTTCTTTAAAACGCAAGTTAATTAACAAATTTATTTATATCGCAAACAAATTATCCAAAGTGTTCCTCTCATTCCTCCTGTTTGCACACGAAGACAATAAAGCGCAAATCCTCAGGAGACACAACAATACACTGACTGCTGAAACGCATAAAACCTCCTGAAAGCGGCGAAAAGAGAAAGGTCGATGGCATTAATTTCCTCCACAAGATAGTTTTTCCTCGCGTCTCAATTAGAGTACTATCGTGCTGATAAATTTAATCATGTTAATTTCACCCACGCAAGAAATAGATGGCTACAACACACAAAACGTAACAAACAAAACCCGTAGAGTGCAAAAACCCTCTGGAAGGCAGCGGGTTGTATTATAGTCACGACTAAAGCGAGTAGTTGACAAAATAAGAAAAATAGTTTTTCTGCTATTATTCACCCGAGCTTTTTAGGTTGCAGTAAGAGGAAGACGATGTCAGAATGAGGCCGCAATTTCATGAAATAGATTTCATTGTTCCGAGGGAATGAAAATTGGGATATAGGGATGTTTAGTACATTGGGAAACTGTAACAATGTAACATGATTCTGAAGAAATTAGGAACAAATGCTTTTGATAAAAACAAAGTTATGATGATGTAAGATTCATTTATAGTTTAGGAACAATAGGAAAATGGAGAAAAAAAACCTTCACAAAAGGGTTTTTTTTTTTCCAAAACTCCAATCAGAACATCTCATGGTAGTTCACACATGACTTTTAATAATAACCAACCAAAAAGTTTTGATTAATCCGACATGCTTGCCTTTAATTATTCCAGTTGAAAGCATTCATCTTTAGGCCCTCAATGGAAATAATTTCACGTATAAAATATAAACTCACTCGTAATCTCCTTATTTCCATACATTTCCTTTGGAAATCACCAGAATAAAAATGTCTACGTGCAGTTAACTACCAATTCTTCATATTAACTCCCAGCTTCTGAAGATTGATGCGCAATTTGGGCATTAACCTTCTCTATAAACTCATAAAATGTTAAAATTTTATGACTACATTCTGCGTTCAAATTCATACTTTCTATTTTATTAACTTACTCTGTATTCTGCGTGAAATAAAACTAAGCTGAACACGTTTAAAGCACTAAAAGCACACTTCAGACAATACTAAATTCTACGCCGTAAACATTTGCTTTGTTCGTTCCTTTCTCAGGGAACAAAAACAGAAGAAACTGCAAGACGCAAACAGTAAACGAAGTAAAAAAAAAATAGGAAGCACTAATTCGATAAGCAAACTTTAATAGACTTTTATAGTTCTCCACCAGTTTCACACTTTTCCCCAATGTGATAAAAGTGCCACCAACTGCTTTAACTTTATCGCCAGTGAAAGAAAATAAATTGTTTACGCTGTTTACAGTTTAGAGTATAGAAATCTGAAATGTCCTAAAATTTCACGATGATTTTCTTCTTGAAAACAGTAACTTAACGACACTGTGCAATGATAAGTCATTATCCATTAATTAATAATTTAATTAATTCGCGATTTCCTCGGAATGTAATTTCACAAAAACGTCTTCGGCCAGGCGGCGTCCGACGTAATGTTGGTCAGAAAGTTGCCCAACTATGCGCTAATTAATTTCATCGTTTCCACTCCAGAGAGCTGCCAGTGGCCGACGTGCTGGCATTGTCAGATTTTCATGTAAATTAATTTATTCGCATGAGGAGGTAATTTTTCATGCGTTAATTAACTTTTAGTCCATGCCAGAGGATAATTTATTCGGGAAAACACAGTTTAGGCATTTAGTTATTGTTTTCGTATGCAATCAAAGAGTGCAAAGCATATTTTAAAATTAATCTGACTAGGGCGTTTAAAAGTCACCCTGATGTAGGTCAGAACAACATTCTAACGCAAATAAAAGCATGAGGAAAAAGTAAAAATCGTAAAAGTAGCGTGATTAGCGCAGTTTGTGCATTGCATGAAGTTTCAACGTGTTTGTAAACGAAACCCCAAATATTATATCCAACTTTCTAGCCTTAATTAGCTCGAACCATGACACCCAGTCGTCTGGAGGCGAAGCGGAGTACACTAATATATTTTCCTATTGATTGGGGCGCAAAAGTTGACAAGTCAGGCACGCACGAAGGTTGAGAGTTGAGCGGTGGAAATATAAAAATGACGCCGAGGGTGCTGGAAAAAGGCCTTTGATGACGACGCCGCTGTGACCAACGAAATTTATCGGGAGCTGATTTATGCCCTATGCGTTTCAAAACCTTTCAAACTCTGCCTGAAATGACTGAAGTCGCACTTCATTGGGACGAGTACAGTGCTACAATTGATGATTTTTCGCGCAGCGGAGGGAAAGGGAGATGAAAAGTTTTAGGAATGAAAAGCGTGTAAATGAGAGCTTTCATCAGATTTTTATTTACTCATTTTTTAAGTTTTACTTCAGAAAAAAGGAGATTTTCTGCTTGCTGCATACAAAAGCTCTGTATTGGTGTTATCTTCAACTGTCAGCCCTATGATCTTCATCTTATTCTGGAATTGACGCTCAAGTGTACTGGGGCTGGAATATTTTCGATAATTATAGAACAGGAAATGGGCGTTTGTACATGTCTGGTATACATTTAACTCTCGTTTCCGAGCAAGTCGTCATCTTTACCTAGAATAATTTTGGGGTTTTAAGTCATTAACACTCATTTTCTGCGCTGTTTTCAATTGAAAACTTGAGTGTAATTAGTTAGTGAAGTTATTTTTTAAAGAATCGTTATTAATATCCTGGTTGCTTTAGTTGCATCCGGACCTTCTTCCACAATTATTCTTCTTTTTGTATTCTGCCTCTCTCATGATAATCCCATCATCAGGGCACAATGCCAACTTATCTAGGCCAGGTTATATTGTAGATGAAGGAAGCCTTTTTGTCCTGCTTATTATTAAAACTCGACTGCGTCCATTTCTTCGCACACGATGCCATTTGGCATTCAATGAATCTGAGCACTCGCTGCGCATGGAGAACTTTTACAGCGTGGCAATAAAACATCAATGATGGAAAGCCCCAGCGACCATTCCGTGAAATTACGACCTCTCAATATATCCTCATCGTTGCGGGGAATTTTACACATTTATTTGTCTACAAATCACTTTATTACTAAACTTTTCCTTTCAATGCGAGCGTCACCAGTACAAAACACCGTCACAAAAGATTTGAATGTTAGACTGTACTCTCCTTTACTTAACTTTATTTAAGTTGAACCCTGTCAAAGGCAATACGGGGCCTTGGTCGTAACCGTACATCAAGAAATAATCCTTGGCAATGAACAGGAGATTGTAACTAGCGCCGGAAACTGAAACAATTATCCCGACTCGGTGCAGATTAGTCTTGCGGTGCTTGCGCGCCCAACTCAAGATCCTGCAGTACCTTCACTAATCCCAGCTCATATCGTAAGGGATTTTCATTTGTCCGCCTGCTAGCCGGCTGGAACTTATTTATCCGGACCGTGTGTCACACGCCAACCACGCAAACTTCAACTTGCACTAAACTTGGCTTTTCAATGCGAGTCTTTTCATCCAAGAAAAACGCGACAAAGTTAAGCATGTTTGGCTTAGGAATTACCTCATTTGAATCTGGCACATTTTTATCTCTTGAGCAGATTTCGGCGCATATCCTTGAAAATATTGCGGAATTTCATTGCGGCGGTTTGTTTTGCTTCAAAATTCAACAGCCGCACAAGTATGAAATATGTAATATGAATGTCACTGACTTGTTCACACTTGACTTGTGTTACTGGGGAAAATCAAAGGAAACCCTTTCGGATGTACACAACTTGTTGTTTGCGGCTGTGCGCTGTCGAATAGTCAAAGTTTGGCAACTCCTGCGCTTGGTGTCATGCCCCTTAACGTTAACATTATTAATGAAAACTTTGGCTTTTAATTTAGTTTTGAGGGAAGTTTATAAATTCATCCGCAGGCTCAGCGGAGAGGGATAGAGAGAGGTGAATGGAAGCAGGGTTCGGTTCGAAATAATTAAATGATTGACATTGAGAAAACCAGAAACATTCAATGAAAAATTTAATTAAAACCAATTGATCAATTGATAGAGCACCAGGAGTGAAAACAAACCCATTAAGGGCCACTTGAAAAATATGGATCCATCGTGGTGTACATGTAGCATCCTTGAATTTAGGCATGTACTCCTTGAGCAAATTGCCACTTTTAATATTTACGGGCGTTTTAATAACAGCGCCAGATGCATTTTTAAAAAGGTACAAATTACAAACAAAAGACTGTTTGATATGCCTGCGGGGCGTGGGCGTAAGCAAGTAATGTACGAGCAACAAATGCGCTGGTTAATTTATGTATGGTGTCAGCCAGGGAAACTGAAATGCGATACTCCCTTCTGCTCTTGCACACCGCATGTTACTCTTGTTACTCGTATTGCTCTCCTCAACCGGTCCGCGGGACGCAATAAAGCCGGCCGCGGGAGTTCATTGCAGGAGTCAATGAAATGCCTGCATGCCCACCATCTACAAACTGCATAAATATACACGAATCCGCGTGGCGTTTAATAACGCGCCTCGGCGTGTTATTTGACAGGCTGAGAAATTATCTATGCATCAATCAGCGATTTTTGCCGCCTGGGTGAGCGTACGCTACGTTTCGTTTAATGTCTGTCTATTTATATTTCGGTGGCATTGCGGCGTGCTGCAGGTTTGTCCGTGGTCGTGATTGTGGATGGCGGCGCTGGCATTGCGGTTGATGGCGCAGGGTGCTGGACATGCGAGAACATGACTGTTGACAGCAGATGGGGAAGCTGGTTGATGTCAATATACCGTCAGTTGCTAACCAGGGGCATTCGCGCGATGGCATGGTGCTATCAGGAGTTGGATCAAATTCAGGGTACGAGGCTGTAAAGGACGATGGATGATTATCCAGCGGACGGGTGCTTTCTTGATAAGGAGTGTTAGGACCTTAGTTCTTGGGGAGTTGGAATCAAACACAAATTCATGTTCACGGAGAGGAATTCCTAAAGAAACATATGTGGAATCATGCCTTCCACATATGTTTCCTTAAGAATTCCTCTCCCTGAACATGAATTTGTGTTTGAAAGATGGATTTATTCCAGAAGATCCTAAATATAGGTTAGTAAGGCTTTCAGTACCTCCTCAAGCAAATTTCAATCATTCGCTATGGATTTTAACTTGCCTAGAAATGCTACGCAGGTGGAGGTGGTCTATCACCACCCAAACTGAAGCTTTGCTGTAAATTAACTTTTTGATCAAAAATTACTCTACCCAAAGATGATGATGACCTTACATAAAACTCCATTTCAAATCAAGTAAGCTAATCAGCTGGAAAGTCTTCAATTTAAGTTAAGTATCATTTAGTATGTCTTGATTAAAAGTTGTTAGACTAGAGCTAATATGTAAACATTTGTTATCACCTCCCAAAATTCCTAAATTATGCCTACACAGCTAGAGTCTTATCTGCACCCCAAGCAAAAGCAACCCTTCTTGTTAGCATATCGTCTCATCCACTACCGCCTTTGAGCTCTACGACTCATTTCGAATTTGCCCTCTCATGGGGTCGAATGTTAAGTTTGTTTGAAGGCTCCAGAGAACTGCACCAGATTCTCCACTACCACGTTACCCATACTAGTAGGACGAGTCAACGTCGAAAAGACGGTAATAAGTTTAATACCTTAATGCAAACGAAAACGGAGGAACATACGCGACAGACAGACGTGGAGGGCGCTAAATTGTACGCCGTTGAGACAGCTATCCTGCAGCTTTCGTCTGCGCCTGGATGCATGATTATCGTTTTCGTCGCCGAGCATAATAATTCGAGATGACGGTAGTGTACGTCAGGCAAATTGCATGCAGTCACAGGTCACAACTGAGTACACTCCAAACAGAAATACAATTGCAATGCACAACATGCGCAGTTTTAACCTTTTTGCTTTGGCTGAAAACTGCTGAGACTGTGTGCTCAAGTTTGAGCATGGTGGCATAAAGCGCAAGGTGCAAAATGTTAATTTTAATGCTCAATGCCTTCGTGCCTTGACTTAGCAGATGCACCATGAGGTTTAAGATGCGACACCACGAATTTTATCAACATCAAGATCTTGAGCTGTGGCTGCAGCGCCTTGAGGCTTCCGGAGCGCGCAGTTGGCAGCCGAGTGCATTATGCATGCATCGTTTATTTCACAAACTTGCGCCACTTGCACCACGACTGTCTTCGGCAGTGTCGCAAGTGACACCACGAGTGCCTGATAAGATCATCTATTTACTTGGGTGGTGCATGTTCCGAAACATTGCATGCCCAATTTACCAGAACCAAAACTTGTACCTACTATCAAAGTATCCCACATTTGTTTCTGCTGAGCTTGCTTTACTTTATTGCGACTTGCATAAAACTCTCTTGTTTCACCGATTAGGCATTTTCTTAGAAACATACTTGTTGCTTGTGAATAAATTTTACAGTCTTATATCTTGTGCTAAAACTGTAAACTCTCAAGAGGAAATTTAATTCCAACAATTTGACATACTGGAGTTACACAGGACATGATCTTGCATTTTACTGAATTTTTGTTCTCTTTGGAGTAATTATTTCGAAGCTTTGAAGTTGTGCTGTTGGAAACAAGCTGAGGAAAGGACCAAGCGCATAAAGTTGTCAACACTAATCCTAACATCCTAAGCATTCAGGAGCGGCTAATCGAAGACCTTAAAAAGCTCTAAACTAACTTTTTATGCTGATTTTGATTCATTTACAGCATGAAATTAGTTTACAATTTTCAGACCAATAACCAGCAACTTGAATGAAAATAAGTGAGAAATAATTAATATAGTTTTTGAATGGATGAAAACTCACTTTTAAAATGACGAAATCCATGTAAGCGGCAGATGTAATTCAATTAGCTGGATGTTGAGCTTTGCACCGCTTGCAGTGTCACACTGTCACTTGTAACTCAAGCACCAAAAACTATTGCAATGGCTGAAACTTCGAGTGCAGCATTGAACAAAAGCTCATATTGCGTGCTACGCGCGCGCACGCGTTTTCCTAAAAGCACTCGGACGATGCACGCCCAACGCCACACGATCAACGACTGACGGAAAATGCGCTTTGCTCCAAACTACCATTCGCTTCCTACCAGTCTACAACCAGTACCACCTCCGTCATGCACGAAAACAGAGAATAGCGTAGGTTGGCCAGCAGCTACAGCAAAGAACCGAAGAACTAAACATAACACAAGAAAGAGGTCTGAAGAGTTGAAGCTTCAAGCAGAGTAAGGAGAAGGAAAAACCCGAGGTGCTTTTACTTCTTTTATATATTGACTAAAGTTGTATAGTTGAAGTTCAGCTGGTTTTGGCGTTTTTACTACAGTCGCTATCAGCATGACGTCCAAGTCTTTATCGCGCATTGTGAATTGTTACGAGGTCACGATGAGGTCGTTGTGTTTGTTGGGAATTATATTAATTTAACTTTGAAGTAGTTAAAATGTTAAACTGCGGCATTGTCAAAGCTAGAATCTTTCAATTCTTGATCAGATAATAACAACACAAGGGAATTTATTTTTTAACCTCCTTTGTCATTTTCTTCTTGAAACGATTCATAAATCAATTTGCATTTGATTTTTTTTGTTGGAAAATTCTGTTAGATAGGGAGCGAAAAAATCTACAGATTTTCGGTCACGCGAGATTGAATTATGCTACAACTCCAAGAGATAATCCGAACTCATTTTCACACCTTCTTTAATTTATTTCTTCCAATTCCAATTTCCTCCTCCAATGAGAGTCATGCGCATTTGAAAATCACATTGCAAGTGCTAGGTATGAAGAGACTGAAGATCCAATTCCACGTCGTTATTTTTGCTCATTTCACATGCGAATCGAAGCGGTGGTGGGGAGATGAAGTTTTGGGTCGCATTCTACCAAAATTTACCAAATGTTCTCCACTCAAACGAGAGCTATAAATTATTATATAATAAGAAAAGTTTCTGTTGGTAATTAGTTCCGCATTTCAACTTTGAACTTGCTGAGAAACATAAAACCAAGCCGAAATAAAAACAAATATTTTGAGCGTTTGCTTCCAATAGTCAACACCTTGAAATTTTCTAGAAATCACACAATACCCCAAATGATATCAGTTATAGTCCATGACAATTCCGAGGTCTTTTGAAAGCCGTGGAAAATTTATGCATAGCCCAACTACCTGAACTAGGTCCATGCGGGTGTCACCGCCGTTTTTTCTTCTTCATCATATGCCTGAGGCTTAGCAATAGCTGGAAGGGGATATTTCTCTTGTCCTATCCAACACACGCCGCAATGACCCGAGGCGATAATATACCCTTCGTGTTTTACCCTCGCTGCACAGTTCGCACCCACTACTGATGCTGCTCGTCATGCTTACAGCGTCGTCGACCTCGCCTCCCTCAACCTCCTCATAATTCCGTATAGTTAGTCATGATTTATGAAGAATGATCGTGTAACTGGAGCACCAAGCACTCTGATTTAGCCGCCAGTGCTGCGTTCCCACTTGCTCCAATCATGCCAGATATGCAGTTGGATTTGGTGTTGCGAAGAAGTGGTCTTTTCTGGGTTAGGCAATCCGTCACTGGCACATCGGGCCCTCTCCTCGATGATTCGTGCTTCATTTGATGATTTCTCTGCGTTGGGTTGCGTTCTAATGAGTTTACCAAGATTCACTCGTTCGTGATGCAATCAGCCAGCAATTTCAAATAAAACAATGAGGATTTCAGTGTTAGGTTAGCTCAGAAAGCTCTGCTTTTAAGTTAGAACAGTTTTAATCCTTTAATCTTTCTCATACGTTGGCCCCACATGGGTTTGTAATCGCAGCAAAAAACCTTTGATTCGCGTTTTTTGCATTTACATTTTAGCGTTCCTCTTAGTTTTTCCTACAGCACCCGCTCACAATCAAACATTATATTGTAGATTCTATGCGAGATGAACTCGGCACTCCTTCCGAGATCTTTTATCTCACAGACGCGCGCCGTATTATGCAAAAGCGCGCACAACAAGAAACCTTCGCTTTTAAGTTCTCGCCGGCGAACAAAGTCGAAACAAAGTGGAAAAAGCTACTCATTACGTCTCGCCTGTACTACTACTACTAGTCCAATGAAATAAAAAATGCGCTTTGCACCAAACGAACATCTTTCTTTCTACTTTTGATACATGTGGAGAGTTATGGACTAATTCCAAGCCTTTGTTGTACAAGCAAAAAGTTTTAAAAACATCCAAGAAACCATTATTCCAGCGTAAACAAGAACAGGGTGCAATATGATGATGTGATGGATATGCACGGTAATGATTCCTGCTGACACGTGTCACGATGTCAACGTAGGACGTTTGATGTGAAAAGCATTTGCTCCAAACCCATAGTAACATATTATATTCTCCCACATGCACAAAAATTCGGAAAAATATTTGATTAACACTCTTAGGGTGGTAACGGGACTTGTTTAGAGAGCTCGGCATGCGTTTAATTAACGCCAGTATTTTGCAAAAGGCAGATGTTATTTGGAATTTATTAAGTCCGGAAAGTCCAAAGTCGTGATCGGAATTATTGCGTTACGTTCGTTTTTATGTCTTTTGGTGTCTTCTTCTTGTATTATAGATGTTTGCGGTGCTGATGTATTGACGCAATATGAATAATACATTTTTCTTTCGTTTTTTGGCGCGTAAGATGCGAGGTGTGAAGCGTGTGGTATTCAATTATTTGCAAATATAAAATCTTGGGCTACCGTGCGTGCGTTAAGATCGAAATAAGATACCAGGGAGCTTAGCTGAAGGAGACAAGCTCGACACAAACCCCCCCAAAAAAAAATATCTTCAAAGGGCTTTAGATTTTTACATCACACTTGTTCACTTTCGATATTTGGTGTTTTTTATGCTTATTCTTGATTTCTCATCCTTCTTGGTCTTCACATCTTTCTAGCACTTGGTTTTATTGAAAGCGGTTCTCGTTCCTCTAGTCTCTCCAGGGTGGAATTAAATGCACCTTTACCTTCCGCTCCGCTTGGTTTCCTTTTCTTGGCTGTGCCTTTCACATCTCGCTTTCCGGTACGATTTTCGCGCCATGGAATACTTATTGTCAACCTTTCGAGTGCGCACATACCGCGGGAGGTAAACACATAATACACATGTCTACTGTCGGCTGTCACACGTTGTGCCACACCTTTTCCGAGGGAAAATAAATACAGACGTGCTAGCACAGCCTAGCTGCAGTGAGCAGACGACTCTATTTATTTACTAAACGCTCACTTATAGAAATATAACGACCCACTGTATTCGCGGAGGGATGTGTATTCAATGTTGTCGCCAAGGGGCGCTTGTGGTTATTAAAATGCCCCATGAAGCGAATTCGAAAGAATAATTTTTTCTAATTTGCTTCCATGCTGGTAGCAGTGTGACGTGGAAGTAATTAAATTGTCCACACCACACTACATAGAATTACATAATAAGTTGATGCCGAGAGAGTCGACAATTTATATTGGATGCAGTGTTCTAGTCGAGAGCTTTTCGTCATCATTAATTGTAGTACGTATCATGAAATGAAGTCCATTGAGCTATTGAACATTGCACATGGCATCATCGAGATGTTTGCATTTCTCTGCGTTCTTGACTTGATTCCATCTGCATTTTCAGTCGTATCATGCAACTGAAAAGTGGAGCTTTAATGATTGCTTCGGTCTATTAATGTGGCCATGACTAATGAGCAGCGTGTATAAAACGTCTAAATATAGTTATAATATCGAGCAGAGTGTAAAACTTGAGTACTGACTTTACTTTGGTTGCATTCTCTGATTGAATGGAGACACAACGAGAAAAGGTAGAGATAAATCTAAACAGATTTATCTTCAGCAAAAATAGTGGCAAAAAAATTAGAAGAGGGAATGATTTTCTTAGATTATTTCAAAAGAAAATTTATTATATTTTCAACCACCTTAATAAATTCTCTTATACATGTAGTATTCTTGTTGTTTGAAAGTTTTATATCATTATTGTCTCCTTTTCTAGTAAAGTTAAAGCTTAAGTAAAGAAAATTGCAGAATGTTTCCCGTAGGTTTGCTGTTTCAACAAAAACGTTGCCGTCACTCTGAACTTGAACCTTAGCGCGGCTAGCTTTGAAGCTTTTTACTCAACTCTCTCACTCTTTACAATAAGCAGGTTTATGTGACATTCGTGTGCTGTCCCGCTGTCCGAAGATCTTTGCCAGCATTCTTAAGGTCTCTCACATCCAAGAAAATCTTAACTTTCCGCTCAATCCGCTTTATCCAACCGAAAAGTTTTTCTCCACTCTGTGTCAACTCAGCGCTCTAATTAAATAATATCACAAATTTATGGCCTCTCTTGCTGCGGTTCGAGCAAATAAACCGGTTGTTACTCCGAAAGCATTGTAACAAACCCGTCGGTAATAGCATCGATTATCCTGCCGGTTTCCCTTTCGCCGAAGATGGTGGATTGCGCCGGTGGTAGAAGAGCTTTTGCTTTATTAACGATGCGGATGCGAAGCGATTACCCGCCGAGTCTAATTATCTTCCTCCCCATGTGGTCGCGGTCCACTGATCTGCTCTTGCCGTACCGTGGAGTCCTTAATCGGAGACGGCGACAAAGGACGAGGTGGTCGCGCTTGAGTGCACACGCGCGCTACTGCCTTTGCAGCATTATTTCAACACTTTACTGCTGAATAGTAGCAGGATTAGATAGATAATCGCATTGTCCGTTACCCGGAAAGTGATAGAAAATTAGTATCCAATCAAATTCTATTAGATACTTGTAAGTTATGCGGTTGGTCACCGTTTTACAACTTACTAGCTGAATCATTCAATTTACTTCAAAGACTATAACGTTTTAGAAATGTGTTTTCTGTTTGTATTTTATTTTTCAATAGTCAGATCACATTTCCACACTGTTTTTAGCAGCAAAAGCAAACTTGATTGCTTACAAAGTGACGCCTTTGAAGCAAAGGACATTGTTTGCTTTATTTTTTTTTATTTTATCCTGTTGCCTCACTGCACGTTATTATACAACAGAAAATTGCGTACAATTTAATATTAATGGCTTGTCTTATAATTTTCACAGTCTTCAACGCACACGCAACGATACTTTATTTTTCATGTCATTAAGGTTTTGGAAATGGTGAAGGTGCCTGGTACATATAGCAGAAAGTAAAAAGGTGAAAATTGCAAAATTCTATTTTCTATCTGGGAAGCAATACTATTACTTCGTAGATGGGGAGCATTTCATTCTGGAAAAGTACCATCACCTTCAGCATCATTCACGCGTATGTTCAAGTTGGTGAAAAGTGTTGTAGCACATGAACGCGTAGACAATTCACACTTTTGTTCCTGCAGAAATTCATTTTCCCAACGTTAAAATAATTCTTAGGTTAGCACAGTTTTTAAATCTATAAAAAATTTATATAGAAGGGTTAACTTTATTTCCTATAATTCAATTACTTGCTCTCAATTCTTGAATTGCTTTCCAATTGTTTTCCTGCTGGTATTTGAATGCTATATCTTCCAATATTTCAGCGCGCGCGCAAGAAGTATTCAGCACAGAAATTTAAAAATAAATCTTCAATCGCTTTCCACTCGTAATATCCTGCTGGGTTTTGATTGCACTGTTGCAGCCAAAGCCAGGAATTAAGACTAAGGACACTCGGAGTAAATTGTGCTGCTCAGTGCTCATGTACTCAGAGACACACTCGGTGCGCGTAATTAAATTAGGCGCTTACACTGCGCTGCTGTACGTACCGAATGTAAGTATTGCGGACTTTTCTCGACTTTATTTTTATTTGATCCGGCGGCGGCTATGCCGCTGAAGACGTTTTAATGCAATGCGCAGTATGCGGCGAGGACGTCGCGCAAATTGAGCTAACAAGGCGCGCCTTGTATGCGTTATTGAAGCTATTTATTTTCGGCGAGGACTTAAATTTATTGCTTGTCATTTTGTCATTGTAGAATTTAACTTTTGTTTTAAATGGTTACATTGACGAGAAAAGAATTATAATCAATATTTTATCTTGCAAAGCAATTAATTGCTTGGAAATGGAATAACATGTTATTTGAATTTCATATTTGTTACTCAGCTAAAAGTTTGAATGAAAAATAGATTTATTTATTTTAAGAGATTAGTGTTGTGATTATTATTATTTAAGTTAATTTATATTTTTTTATAATTTCTGGGATCTTCAAGTTTCTCTTAGATTATCATCACCAGTTAGGACTAATACGCCAATATAGAGGAAATAAATTATTTCTATTATGCCTTCAAACCAATCATGGCAATTGTTTTTGAGATTAATTTGTAAATTTTAAAAATCGAAAATCGACTAATTGCAAAATAATTGGAGAAGCTCATTAATATGCATCAAATTGCAACTAGTTTTCACATCACCTTCGTGTTAATATGTTATCGGTATTTTGCTTTGCTCGATTTATTGCACTAAAAATTCAGTACGATGAAATATCACAAAACATTTGCAACATGCAACATTTGCAAATGATAATCCACATTCATTATCACCCTGCCAACATGCTTTCTCCCAGCAGCAATTTACAGCAATATTAAAGTCTTGACAAGACCAAAAACAGGCTGAAATATGAAAATAGTCCCGGAACGCAACAAAAGCTTTCATTAACACTCATCACACATTTTTCCACCCTCTCTACGGTTCTTCAACGTGCACACACATTGTTCGTAATTAAGCCAAATAAAACTCGGCTAGATATTTAAAATATTTACACTTTTAATTAAACGCTAGTCCTGCTCGTCCTATTCGTCCTGACTCTGATGCGTCCTAGTTTGCCGCTGCTCGACTCGTTTTTCAAGCAATTTAATTAAATTAATATTTTGTCAGCTTCCACGAGGAATGCAATATATTTTCACTATGGGATTAATATAATATAAAACTTTAAACAAATGCAAATAGTAAAATATATGTTATTGGTGGTTTCGGAATGGTTTAATCAATTTGTGATACCATTGTCTTTGTGTTCATTATACAACCGGATAGTAGCATCATCATCATCCGAAATTGACGCAATTATCTTTTATGCATTGCAAATTAGTTGCTTAACCAGCGGGCGGCCGACGCACTCACCGGCTTAACTCAATTATAATATTTTAAACGAGTTTCACTTACACGAGGGTGCTTTATTGCGCAAATGCTGTAGCAAATGCAGCTGAAGATGTAGGACCAGCAGGAACAGTGGGGAAGCTCTCGGGAATAAAGAATTACCCGCATGGGGAAAAAACTTTTATGATGAGTTTAATTTAAAACAAAAAGGAAATCAACATTTTTTAAACTTAAACTTAACAAACTCTTCTTGAATCAAGATTTATAACTTATTTCCTGTACTATGTGCCTTATAGTTAGGTTTTCAATTTTTATAGTTTTTGACTATTTGAATCACTTGATGCTGAGTTTTATGATAATTTCAATAACGTTGATAAGAAAACTTCATACATTATATTAAAAGCCACATGTGATTTCTTATCGCTATTCTGAGGCATTACTTTGTTCCTTTTGTCATCAGAAATATGCACAGAGTTAAACTTGATATTAACTAGAATTAAACCTGGATTTCCCTAGTTTCTCCTCTGTAGGACTACAGTTAATGTGTCGTTAAGGATTATTACAAAAGTTTACAATTCTTCTCTGGGGTTTAATGTTCAATAATGTAGTGCAATGTCAGTAGATAAGTTTCGTTAAAGCTTTGAGAAAAATCTTGTTATCTAAAATAATGCAATTTTGTACTTGCAGAAAGTGTTTTTCTTCTTATCTCTTGACTATAGTGATGGAATGTCTTCCAATTCCTTTGAAAGTCCTTTTCAGTCTTAAGGTGACGAAATTGGAAGCTGTAGATGTTGGGAAATTCGATTGGCTCATTTAACTTTCTAACATTCCGGCTGCTTGCAACTAATTTAACTTTAGCCAGCCTGTAAAGCCTCGATTATATTCAGTGTTACTGCTTCATGGGGGTTATTATGTAGATAACTGTAATAAGTCATCAGGAATTAACATTGGTGTTGATTGGTGTTTGAAGTTTCATGTTCGTTTCAATTTTAAACTTGAATTTATGACAAAGAGGAAAACCAAGTTAGTTGTTTGGAAAAGTTGTTTGTTTTCTAGCATTCCTATAAAAATTAATGTCTATAAAATATCTTTCAATTTCTTCCTTATTTTTCTTCTCTGATATTTTTTTTTCTCCCCAAATCCTTGCAATAACTTATTGATAATATTGGACATCCATACAAATATTAAAATCCTCTCCATTTTTATCTGCATCCCCAATATGTCAACGTATAGCCGTAGTATTCAAATACATATTTGATTTTTTAGATGCCATCATCTTGTCCATCATCAATCATTCACTCAAAAACGAACGACATAACATGAATCTGTTCAATCTTTTTACTCTGGAAGAATATCCAATCGATTTGTACTAAGAAATAAAACATAAAATTAGAAGTTGAAATATTACTTTGTTTGCATGTTTGATGCATTTTCCATTGCATTTCGCACCAGGTTCTTCCCACTAGAATTAACCGTAATTGATCAATTTGTCGTTGAAGCCACTGCGTCGACTTTTTATCGCTCGCGATTTGTATGTTTCTGCTGCCAACATTGCACTTGGTATTGAAGCATTTAAAACTGAAAGTCTACATGCCTGAAAACGAGAAAAAGAGATAAACTACACACGGATGGAGCAAATTTATTGAGACTTACTTTAGATTTAGGCGGATGAAAAGCTCGCTGTGGAAGCACACGTCGCTGCAGTCGTCGACAACGATATATCTTTTATCCTCGCGCTGCAGCGTGAATCTATCGGTTTAATTCACTTGGGATTCTTTTAGATTTGCGCTAAATTCGCCACAAATGCCTACAAATGTACCTACACATTTATATCACAACTACATGGAGGCTATTCATTTATTATGCGTTTTTTCTAACTTTAGGGAGCTTTCTGTATTGCAATGTGGGATTGATTGCTAGGTTTTGTTTTCGTTTTCATGACATCGGCCTTTTTATGTAAATTGTAATTTATTACCATGGGTATATATCAGTAACGCTGTATTTTAATTTGTACAAAGATTTACACAGATATTGTGCTCAAAGCGCTGACTTTTCTATACTGAAATTTGTGAGGGTTGTGGAATAAAGCGAGGTAAATCAAAAGACCAATTAAGAGTCTATCATCCGATTATTTGCACTCGGGTATATAATTAGTGCACAATGTAGGCAAAAATGCGCACACAGTGTGGGGCAGCGCATTAATCTCATTTTAATTAGAATCCGCCGCTGGCTGCACATAACGCGTATAAATTTAAATCTGCAATTTTTCTTTTATTCAATTTTCGACTGGAACAAAGAATTTTCTATGCAATTTGTGCAAGCATACATTCAATAATTTATTGCAAGCACTCGGTTTGGGGTTTTTGTGTTACTAATTATGCATTCAATTAGAAGTTAAGTGGTATAACTTTTTAGTAGACCACAGAAACTAGTAACTCTGGTATTTTTTATGTGTGCACCTTATCGGATTATTCTTGTCACCTGCCAAGCCTTCAACTTCCGGTCTCTATGGACAAGGTAAACATGAAGGAGTCGATGGGCTTGCTGGTCATCACCAGAGTGACGTAAACGATGATGACATTCGCATGTTTGTAAGCTAGTAGCGTTTTGTTAACGACTCTTCAACCAATGACGAGAGTTTCGTTATTTTTCGGCATAAACGCGATGATTTATGTTTTGAGGAGTGAAGAATGACACGCGAAGGGAATTCCTAAAGGGAATGTACACGGTTCAAGTGTTCTCTAAGTCCTTAAGACCGCAATTGTAGTAAATCACACGTTTAATTGCTTCATTATCATTTTATTATTTGTTTTCACAAATAACTTAAAGCTTGAGATTGGCCCAGGTTGGATTTGGTTTCCCCTTCAGTTTGAAAGCTTTCTTTCCTCTTCAGTCCAACCGGAAGTTACATGAAACTGATTCTTGCAGCTGGAAACATCCTGTATTGAGCTGATCAGATAGCCGGTAAAATATTGGTCGCAACTCAGAGCTTATTTACATAGCTTAGCAATTTTCCCGTAGTGTCGTGTCGAAGTGGTAGATTGTCGTCGCTTATCGGCGCCGCTATCAACATTTCGTATGCGGTGTGCGCTTAGTTGCATGTAGTTGCCGTTGTTCGTCGTTTTTTAACGTGTCTGCATTTCCTTCCATGAATTTTCTGATTTTTTACGTTATTCTCAACATTCTACAACTAGTTTCGTGCTTTAGTTGAACCATTTTCCAGTATCTACAGCTAAAAAAGTGTGTGTATTGATTTTGTAAAATTTGGTTATCAGGCAGCCTAATTAACACCACTCTGATGATAATTTAAATCCTAGAGCTTTTTCACGCTATTTTTACATCACTGCGTCAATGCACAAATGATTCACAAATCATAAATCGCACTAATTACCTCATAGCAATTAAAAATAAAAGAGCAGTGCATAAAATGCACAAATGCACTAATCGTGCATTAATTGACTGCATCTCGATTTGAAATGTGCTGCGCACAACATGGCATTCAGCATCATTTAATAAATTAAAGTCGTGTGCGCAATGTGCATCGCATGCAGGCTGTGTACGCCGTGTCGTTGCGCCTAATAAACCAATTAAACGCCATTTACATAAACGCACCGAACTTAATTGCAGCCGAACACAAGTCACAACAACTCAATACACGCGAGGGTACCATACAAATTGCTTGAAAATCGAGCCGCACATTTCATTTTGCTCATTTCATTAATTTCATCATTATTAAATGCTGTTCTTCGTAAAAGCAGCGTTGAAATTTATTTATAATGCGAGGCTCATTAATAAAACTCGAATAGCATCGGGATGGCATATGACTCTAATGCAATTTGAGACCCGGGCAAAGAGATAAAATGTAAATTAGAGACAAATATCATGTATACAAATATTAACGGCTTTGTGGAAATTGAAGCAGATGAAAAATGGTGCAATTAAAATAGAAGAGTCGTTTTTATGCGTGCTTGGTAACGCATGCCGTTAGTTTTTATGAGTGATGCGATAAATGTTTATTGACTTATCTCACAAAAATCAGAGAAATCTAATCAACAGCTTTGGACATTTTGCACACAGACATTGAAACCCAATGCAAACCATTTAGTAAAATCATAGAAAAAAGTACTCATTTTAGTTTTTGTGAAGGAGAAAAATAGGTGAGACCTATTCATGAAGATTAAAACCCCTTGGAATGTCATGATCCTGATGTACTCACTG
The DNA here is from genome assembly GCA_027574925.1 of Ecitoglossa quadriceps. Taxonomy (NCBI): domain Eukaryota; kingdom Metazoa; phylum Arthropoda; class Insecta; order Coleoptera; family Staphylinidae; genus Ecitoglossa; species Ecitoglossa quadriceps. The sequence continues at coordinate 5,243,022 of JAODGC010000004.1, forward strand.
ACGCGCGAAGTTATCACGCGCTAAGAAACACTTAGTAAACACCAGGATATTCAAGGATGTGTTTTCAACGTCGCTAGTGAAAGAGTTAAGTATCCCTTTTCGCCCGGCTACTTTCGATCCGTAGCTGTAATTAAACTTGTCAGCGTATCCAGATAGCGTTTAAGTCCACACGCTTTCCCACCCTTGGTTATTTACACATTTTTACATTTTACGCATTCAAAAATCCTGCTTCCTTTTTTCCGAAGAGCTTGCATTCAGGGAGGCAAGAATTGACGGGAAGTGTGTCAGCATGGCAGACGCTGCATCACCGCATTTCAGTGGCACATCCGGAGCCAAGTTAGCTGAATGCGATATGTGGAATGAGATTAACGCACGAAGCATGCGAATTAGTAATTTGCACTGCATTGTAAGTGTCTTTTGATGTACGAATTACAGGATTACAGAGCGCGAGTGTAAATTCTATTTCTTGGGCCATTTGTTCAATTTAGGCATGGGAGTTGTATTTATTACTATGCACTATGTACAAAGAACTAAAGCCTATTTCTATTTGCAGGTTGAGGGTTTAATTACAAGTTGGTGGTGGAAGTTTAGTGCACTAGGAAGATATTAGGTCGCTGTTCTATTGTACAGGAGTTTAAGAGGCTTATTTATTTTTTGAGACTAATTTGTTAGCATTTTTGGAGTAATTCAATTAATTTAGTTTAGGTCTAAAATTGTTTTATTACAAGTACTGCAATTTTAAGGAATGTGAAAAGATATTTTCGTATTAAGCAAGCAAGTTATTTATTTTTTGCTCATTTTTTCTAGAGATGTTTGTATAAAATATCAAAAATTACCCTCCTCATTCATTACACATTCCCTTAATATTTTTAATTATACACGACTTGAACCACGTGGTGCATGGTGTTGTAATCAGTGTTCTCAATGCTTCCCATCTTCCTGCTTCGGTCGGATGCTGCTGCAGAGGTATGCGTCCTCATTACGTGCATAATCACCACGCTGCTTTTAATTTAGTGTTTTTGTTACGTTTTTACAGCAGCTTTTTGCACCTTTTGTATCATGTCGCTATTGGGCCCATCGTCTTTTCTGCTCCAACTACTTGCAGCTTCTACATCAGTTACTTCACAACCGTTACCATTGTTTTTCCTCTGCTACTAATATTGCAGCGCAACACTAACTTTTGTTCTTCGAGGTTTTGCGGTAGAGCTTGCAACTCAGCATTGTTGGGCTACATGCCCACAGTAGGGTATACTGCAGGATGCGGATGTCGATCAGCAGTAGCTGTGATGATGTAACGCCGGCGCCGGGCCGGCGGGCAGGGACGACAGGGGTTTGAGTGCGGTTGCGGTTTGCCCGTCCGGATGACCGCCCCGTGATGTACCCAACGCCTCATCGCGCAGTGCCTGCAACGCAATGGATTTGCACGCCGTATTGAGCATTGGTGTTGATCAGCAACCCTCTGGAACGTAACTTGTAATAATTCCATTTTGCATTAGGCGACTTCCAGGGTATCCAAACCTTTTCTACCTATGGCTAATAGCATCTGTAGGTGTTAACTAAGCGTGAAAATATACGCTTTTTTCATTTCATAGTTTTTGGCAAAAGTAAATGTAAATGCTTCCAAAAAGTGCATTCAAAATTGTTTGTTGGTAAATATTGTGTTTAAGCACAATTTATCTCTCATTAAATATTGTAAATTAATGTCACAGGTGTCGGAGGTAGGCAGGCATTTTCTGTAAGCAAATCAAAGTGATTTATTCCCTTTGCTATCGTGCATATTCTCGCACCTCTTCGTTGGTTTCAAGAGCCATCTGCGACGTTCCGCAGCAGTCAAAGGTTTGGGTGCTGTGTAATATTTACTCACGCCGCCCCCGCTTTGCGCAGGTCTAGTGCTTATCATCAGCCGAGCGCGAAGGTGCGAAGTGCAAACCAAAGCAGGAAGCTGTGGAATCTATATTGGCACAGTGTTACGGACCATCAAACTAACAAAGAAGTAGATAGCACCACATAAGCAATACACACAATATTTATTTGTAATAGCTTAATTTCTACCAGAAAGTCACTAATTCTTCTCAAAAATATGTATTGTTATGGAGGTATAGAGTAGTTGATTGTTCTTGTTGACTTATGGTATATTTCTGGCTGAATGACATTTCTATACTTGTAGTAGGGAAGCTTTCTGTTTGACTACCGGTCAATTTGCATTCGAGATTGCCATCTGGATGATTTTCTCCTCATTTCCATACTTATTGTACAATTGTCTCGCGCAAGTTTTCCGTAATGCATAAAACGCAGCTCCGACCTCGAAGCACACCGAACAGAAAAATCCCAACTATTATTCTAGTTCTGTCATTGGTCGACCGCTCTCAACCTCGTACAGTTTGATAGTATAAAAAGCTCGCTATAAAATTTATATTTGCCGAGGGCGCTGCTCGCGTTATTAATTTATTTCAAGACGTCCAGACTTTGTCTTCCATTTTCTTCATACTAAAGTTTTTCTCTTTTCTTTCACGATGTGACTATGAGGAATAGTCTCAGCATGTCAACGCGTGAAGTCTTGGAATAAAATCCAAGATAAGCGACCAAATCGGGGCCAACGGACGGGGAGCTTTTAACCCTCTTTTAATACAGCCATAGAATGTGAATTGCCGATTATGTGTACATACACACGCATCCGTTTGTTTATTCCTTCCGCTGCTCATCCCTTGCGCCATCGCGAACACAGCGAGCAAATATTGAATTTTGATAAGGGCGCATAAACTGTAGCAAGACGGTAGCTTGCCACGTCGTCAACTGTACTACTGTATGATTTGTGATGAGGGTGATGAGCATGTGGGGCATGGCGCATAAAATGCAAACAATTTGGGTGCGGGTGAAATTTTGTTGTCTTGAAATCACAGCATCGGTGTGACGTTTACGAGCGGAAACAATTTATAATCGATTTTATGCTGACTTGGCTTCTTACTTTTTTAAGCTGCAAATAATATCAGATTATCATTTCAAAATTAAAACAAAAATTTAACGGACGTGGCTTGCAATTTGAGATTATATTCTAAATACATATTCTCTTTGCAATTTTGTTTTATTATTTATTATATATGTGTGTGTTAGTGCTTGCTATATTTTCTTTGCCTAATGTTTTCCATTTTCCAGATTCTGTAATAATTTAACATAAGGTGCGTTTTTGCACAACAATGTAATCGGGAGTAACAAACAAGGATCCAGCCAGTCGTTCTCTTTTATGCATTCACAATTCGCAGCAATCCCCAACGACACCAGGATTGCAAGGTATATTAATAAACTGCACCCGGAATTAAATCAATTCTTAGCAATTTGTTTGTACGACTTGTGTGGTAAAAATTATAACATAAAAATGTACAGCAAAAGTGTAAGACTATAAATAACTTAAAGTAAGTAATTTATTGTGGGTCGTAAACAGCACTGTAAGTTTATAAATTATATTATAAATTGTAAAAACTTATTTGTACAGAGAACCCGAGAAAAACAAGGTTGATGTATTAATACCGTGCAAAGTCCTTTCTTAATTTATAAAAAAATATATATAATTAAAATGCAAATTCTATTTTAGTAAGATTATTGTTATATATGACTTTATACAGTGTTAATTGACATGTCATTGAGCTTATCAGCAATTTCCGGTGCAATTCAATTGGAATCAGCAAGCAGTTCAGTAGTCTCGATCATCATGACTATGCATGTACTACAAGGACCTTCATTGCGTCTTCATGTCCTCCGTGTTGTACTCGTGCCAAAAGCTATTTAGGCAGGCATTGCCACCGCCGCACACGCCACAGTTTGGTATCCCCTGCCGCGGTATCCACCCCAATCTCGCAACGACATTTCCGCCGGCTGTCGCAGTTGCAATGTGCAGTTAAACTTTGCAGTCTCATCACGACCAACAATAACACCGCTTTGCTCCACGATTGCATTGCCATTCACAACGGATTTGAATATGCGTATTCTAGGTGTATTTAGCAAAATGACTTCTTTAATTAGCAAGCACAACAGCAGTATGGACGTGATTGTCGTCATTGCCAGCACCCATATCCTGGCTAATTGGCCGCATGCCGCGACAATTTCGTAATGATTTTACGATTTGCATTCGCAGGTCATAACATACATCAATATAATAAACAGCAAATTAATATCAAATGTCAAACGCGCAGCAATAAGCTATAATTTATATGCGATGTTAATTATATCGACATGCGAATAGTTGCTTTTTGTTCACGAAGCATTGCATTAAGCGTGTGTAATTTGAGTTTTATGTTTGTTATTGAGGAAATTATTTAAGGTCACTAAATTATTTTTGTAAAAAGTAGATATCAAAAAAATTGTGCATAGACTATGGAAAGAGTCTTGGATCCTAGTTTAATTCAATTCTTTGATTAGTTTGATTAACTCCAGATTTCACCACTTTTCGAATATTGTATAACATGACATATACCATACTTGAGAAACTACTAGAGCTGCAAAAATGTGATGTTTTTCGAGAGAACGGTTATGTTTCTATCAATATACACTACTTAATCATATCTCGATTAATCATAATAATTAAAAATCATAAAAAAATTTCCTTAAAATTTAGCAAATATTGGCGTTTTGATAAAAATGCAGCAACAAATGGTCTTTCACAGGTAAACTATTAGGCCTAGATAATTTCTAGATGCGTCATGTGATAACTGAAAAAATTCCCATTTGACTATATACTCTTATGATTTAATTATAGTGAAAATAATTAAAATACTGTTAAATTGAGTTCAAACCAGATTAATTTTTCGTGCTTTTGTTATATTTTATTGGGGTTTTTGTATTAAACTGAGTGTAAAATTTTATATCATTGCTTTTTTGATTGTGGAAAATTCATATGATTTAAAAATATTTTAGATCGTTTCTCTTATGGGCATATTGAAACTAGTCATCCAAATCTTTTAAATTACAAGTAGGGTTAGACATTCAGTATTTCCAATATAATGTTAGTGACGCGATCTGGTGCTTGGTTACCAAATGACGAACTTGCAAGTTCTCGGTTCGGTAGAGTTCTGTAATGTAAACTTGCAAGTTCTTGCGTTAAGCCACCACCCACATTCATTCTGACTCATTCTAACACGTTCTAATAATAGTTGAAAAAGTTGTTAACCAGATAAATTAAAAAGCTGTGGTAAAGATAAAATGATAAAACTAATTAGTTGCTTCAGCTTGTATCACATATCAACGAATGCGGAATAATTGGTTTTAATGTATTCCAACTTCCTTAATTTGTTGCCGCAGTTTTAACATTCATTCAAAATATCGTCGGCATAATATTTTGAATTTGTAAAAAATACTCCAAAAAAAATGTATATAACTATATCTGGACGAAAAGTCTAAAACAATAATGAAGGCCTCAAAATTAAGGACAACCATAGGTAATATGTCTGGTAATAAAAGCGATAAATTAAATATTAAAACATCATTTCATAGCCAGAAAGATTTACTAAAACAAAGTTGTTAATTATTTGTTTTAAAATAATTAGAATTGCTTTAATATTAAGACCTTAAAAATAAGTATTGTTTAAATTTTTACAAAACACGCGCCAGAAAAATTGCTGTATCTCCGGAACTAAAAGGGATAAGTTAAATTTTAAAACCTCATCTTATAACCAGAGAGATTTACTATAATAAATTTTTTAAGTAATTGTTTTAAAATAATTAGAAATGCCCTAAAACTAGGGCCAAAAATAGCTATTTATTAAATTCTTACAAAGCACGCGCCAGGAAAATTGTTGTATCTGCAGAACTAACGGGGATAAAGTAAATATTAAAACGTCATCATATAGCCAAAAAGATTTGCCATAATAAAATAATTAAGCAATTGTTTTAAAGTAATTAAAATTGCCCTAAAATTAGGGCCAAAAATAGCTATTTTTTAAATTCTTACAAAACACGCGTTAGGAAAATTGCTGTATCTCCGGGAATCAAAAGGATAAATTAAATATTAAAACGTCATCTAATAGCCGAAGAGATTTACTATCATAAAGTTGCTAAGTAACTGCTTTAAGGTAGGTAATAATGCGCTAAAATTAGAGGGAAAAAACGTCATTTGTAATATTTATCTCATTACCTTTTTGATAGCGGCAAATTTATGCGATTGGATAATGCTTTAAAGCACAGTTGTTTTGAAACTTCTGAGAGAAGAAGAAACTCGTTAGGTCGTTTCTCGTATTGGTATATTGAAACTCGTTATCGAATTCTTATCAATTTCAAGTTAGTACTCGATATTCTATTTCCAACATAACGTTGTTAACGCATTCTGGTGGTTGGTTATCAAACCACGAGCTTGCAAGTTCTCTGTTTGGTAGAGTTCTGCATTGTAAACTTGCAAGCTCTGCGATAAGCCACCACCCACATTCATTCTTACTCATTCTAACGCACGGGCCAATAATAGTAAAAAATTATCTAAGCAATACAAATTAACAAGCTATGGAAAAGATAACATATTGATTAACAGAAAAACTATTAGTTGCTTGAGCTCGTGCCAGATATCAACAAATGCGGAATAATTTTTTCTAATGTATTCCAGCTTCATTAATTTGTTGCATCAATTTTGTCATACATTAAAATTAGGACCATCGTAATATTTTGAATTTGTAAAAATCTCTTCAGAAAAAATGTAAATAACCATTTTATTTCTAAAACATGCGCTAGAATAATTGCTATATCTCCGGAAATGAAGAGGATAAATTAAATTGTAAATTACTATATTGTAACCACAGAGCTGATTAATATGCACTCGTCAGAAAATATGCTGTATCTTCGACAATAAGAGGTATAAATTAAATATCATATCGTCATGCAGTCAAAAGTCAACGTACAAGATTTACTCAGCGTTAACAATCTACGGCACGGGTACTCGTGAAATGGATCGTGCATGCGCTATACTTTGTGCTAGAATTGGTGCACATTAGGCAAGACCGCAAATTTTGGCGTGTGTGAGTTACCAACAGGTATCATGATCTAAATCAATAATAAGCGGGGCATTTGTTACATTTACATTTTGTGCATGTAATAACATCTTGCTAGTTGCACCGGGTATCACATCCGATACCTGGTGACTTGCGCGGGACAAAATCTACACTCTTGTCTAATGCGCGTCTATTTTAATACCGAATTCAGCGCGTAGGTTTTACTCCGTCTCACTCACGTGCGATCAATTTCTCCAGGACTCCTACTCCTCTCCTCTCCACTCGTAAGTTTTTAAGGCTACTGAGATCGAATGCCCGCGGCCGCACTCAGTCAATACAATTCAATTGTTTAAACACTCAAGAATGACATGAAATGGAAGAATAATTTTGATCTAGTGAATGTTGTCTACAGTTATAAAGAACATGGAAAAATTCGCTGATTCTATGTTCTAATACAAGATATACAGTAATGTATAAAGTATACGGGAGCTAGAAAAATCCGAAAAAGGTAGAAGATTGAATAAATAAGAGGTTGCCAGAAAAACACAGAAACTTTTGTCTAAAATAGAAATGCTTTGAACCATGGAATTCAAACTGCAAACTATTTAATGTCAACGCAGCATTTTTCTAAATTAGGTATCTGAAAAATAGAAAGTCTGAGAATGATTAATAAGAGAGAAATAAATAGACGAACAATATTTGAGTCGTAGTCATATATTTTATTACGAATGCACCACATAAGTACATTTGAAAAATATAAAATTTAATATTAGCACATATCTTATTAGAAATCACTATATCATCATCGAATATACATTTTACATTGACATTATGTTATGATTACTTAGATCAATCCTCTGCCAGCGTGTCTTAGCTGCCCAGCATTTGTTCGTAATTATGTTGAATAGTTAGTTGATCAAGAATCAAAAACGGTAGTCGTGACATCGATAAGCGACGATCGGCCAGCGGGTGAGCGTGCGCTCCAGCGGAAAAGCGAGATGCGGTTAAAGCATTGTATTGCGTGATTTACATCTTAAAGTTTGTCATCAATTGCTTTTCAAATTCAGTCTGGACTGGGGTGGTCGCACACGCCGCCCCCACCGGCTGCATAAATTTAAACTCTAAACGTATACAAAATTCACAATGTCTCGCAAATCTGCACCGCAGGCATATCAAGTACAATGGCGGTTTATTGGTATTTGGTAGGTTTTGGTTGCTTTTTGTTCCTTTGCGTTGATTATTATTTGTTGGTTTCTCATAGTTAATCATTAGTTATTCTCATATTCATCGTTATCGAGCAGTACAAATAGATATTTGTCTCAAATATATAGGTAAATCTAATGATACAATAATATATATGTATATAATATAAATTTCTTGTATGTTTGTATGTGTTGAATGTATAAGTGGTATTCGTAATGAAAAATTGTTTATCTTTAATTAATTGTTATTACGATTATGAGCAATAGTTACTTGTTCGCGATGCGCCCTTATCAAGCGCGGGTGGTACTTCTACCTAGGTAATAAGCACATACATGGTGTGGTTGGCAAAACCAATATATAGAAATCATGCATCGCAAATAATGCCAGACAAAAAACTTCATGTCACTTAAATTTATCACATATACTGCATGAGTGCGCTATTCACGCTGCAAATTCAATAACAATCAGAGCTTAAAACGATGAACATATGAACACCATGTACGCGTACAGGAAGTTAAAACACGGTAGGCCCTAAATTCTATTTGAGTGCTACTCGTACATCACAGCTGATAATAATGTTTATTACATTTCTACGTGTAAATGATTTTTTGTAACAGTATAAAGTAATGTTAAAGTAAAAAAGAAAACGGCTAAAAATAACATTAACGTTTCACCCTTTCCCCAACAATTTTTTTTTCTTTCAAATTCGTCATCGTTAGCAATATCAATCAGATCAAGATCTTTTGATGATGATTGGTGGATTTTCTAAAGTGCATAATTTTTCCAAAAAAACGCTTTGAAAGTGTCTATTCACTGTGTTCGCTGTCGGATGCTAACATGTCTATCATGGCCTCCAGGTAACAGACCTCATCCCAAACTTCTAAAAATATGTCATCATCATCGACATCATCGTCCTCGACCATACTGATCGCGGCCATCAAGTTCTGAAAAACGCATAGCTCGAATTACAATCAACTGTATTGTAGATAGATTTTGAAGACTCGAATTTTGAACGGTATAATGTTTTGTGGGGCTCAGGGTGATTTGATTGTTAATACATGAACATAGGTATATTAAAAAAATAATAATAATAAAGCAAATCGATTAAACATATTTGAAAAGCGTAAAATGATCAAAATACTACGATTACAACAGTAAATATGCCAGCCAAGATTAATATTAAATATTTAGTAGAGAAGTTGATATAGAAAAGAGAAAAGTTATCTTAAGCTGCTGAGACAAATAAGAGCCATTCTTATTTAGAGTTAAATGACATTCAATAAGTTACAACCAAACTAGGTTAACATATTTCCGAGATACTATAATCCATCTCGACCAATATCCCAGAAATATACTTAGTATGCATGTAATCTATTTGTTATTGTAACATGTAACAAACTCTAACTACCAAACAAAACGAATAATCCATGTCTGACGAATGTCACAATAACATAATTTGATACTTTTAATGTTCTGATAGACAAATCACATATACATTTACTCTGTTTGAAATATCATTGAATCAATCAATAATTACTGAGTTAGTACGTTTGTTAAAATACACTAAGGCACATTGTTTACATCCAAAAGAAAAATAACACCGCAACCCGACGGCAGTTGAGTATACAATTGAAAAATAACTACTGAGCGTTCCGACCTAGGACCGTGCACACACCATTTCCGGTTCTGGAAGCACACACGTTTTGTACATCGACGTAAGGAAGTGGAGAGTGCTACCAAGCTACATAATGTATTTGAAACTCGGATGGAATCCCCATTGGATGTAAACAACACGTTATTACATATACAATCTACATATCACAAGGTATTTAATTTATATAATGTGGTGTTATATGAGTGTGAAAAATTTTTGGGCATTGCGTGTGTAGAGCGCAAGTTGAACTAAGCACATTTCACAAACATGTAATAAGACTCGAAGGTGGACTGAAGTAAATTGCTTTAGAGTTGAGAGCAGGAAAAAAGGGCAGGTCAAGGGATTAATGTTTTCGTGTTTCAGCAAGCTTTGTCATGTCATGTCTTCAATCAGAAGGTAAAACTGGTTGCAAGAGGCCTGGTTTAGAAAGATGAAAGATGAGTGGAAGTCACAACGCAATCTTACTTTCAACAATTGCTTTCAGTAGTAAGTTTGCTTTGTGACAAACTACAAATTAAACTAAAGCGTGTCATACGACTAGATACATACTACCAAAAAATATGTTAAGAGAATGTAAAGATCAAAATTGTGAGTGTTAATTCGCACACTACATGTAAATAATGAAACAGAATCGAATTGCAATATTTACTAGTTACTACGATATCCTCGCAAGTGCGCAATTCATTTCAATCAACAAAACAGCACCCAACTGATCAGCACGTACAAAATTATCAAATCTAGCATTCTAGCAGGTAACTTGATAATCCTGTAGAAGAAACATCAGCTTAACTGGACATGAACAGCACTCTGCAACACAATAGCCCGAGATTTACGCATATAATAAGTATATATCTAATATAATTCAACTTCAGAGTCGTGTAATTTAAAGCATTTTCTTCACTAGAGTACACTTGGGAATCATTCGTGTTTCCAACACAACTTTAAGGCTACAATCTACGCAAACTTAAGTATACATTTTCGTCGTAACAATGGTACACTTCTGGTTACTCTTTACTACAAATTAAGAAAACAGCAGCGCAACGCCTCAAATCCGCTCGATTCTGATATGTTTTGCATCAAATACAGAAGTAGTTGAGTGAGTTGATTAAGGAACTGATTGTGATTGTGGAAAATACCAATTTTACAGTCATTGTCCGATTTAAGGAAATGCGCTGCGCTTTCCGAGTGTATAACAGACTAGTAAATTAACACAGTTTAACACACATTAAATATTCTTCAGTGGGGCAATAATTACCAATTAATCAAACGATAACGAAATTCTGGAGAAAGCACCAATTGTACGAATCGTATCGGCTATTGTGTTGCACTCATTCATCGCAAGTATTGATATACAGCATACATTTCACTCTTAGTTTCTTGAAATATATGTATGTAATGTATATATTATATAAATATAATTCTACTTAGTAGATATTTGAATTTGAAAAAATGATAAATAGAAACTGTTATGCGTAACTGGATAGAGCACTAATTAATTAATTCAATCGGAGTGTGTGTCTCTTGTTTATCATTTTTCGTTTTATACTTTGTATTCGTATTTTGTGGTTGCGTGTCTCGACTCTTGTCTCTCGGCTTTTTTGTTATGTTTTGAACAATAATTATCACAGAAGAAAGCAAATGCTAACTGACGGGCGAAAAAGGCTAATGCAAAGCGGCGGCGTTGTGGCGCGCTCTCAAATCAACGAGAACATGATTTGCCGGAATTCGTCAAATATATTTACCTGAATGATTTCGACGCTGTTGGTTAAATCGAGCAGCGCTTCGGCACTGCCGCCCACACCGTTCGTTGACGGTGGTGGGCCGACATCAATACGCTTTCCGTTCTGAAGGCAATGCCGATAGAAGCACTTGTTGCCGAACGGGCAGTTGCCGCGACCAAAGCGGAAGTACTTGCAGTCTTTCTTCGCCAGCGCGGACTTATACTTCTCAATCACCTTGTGTTTATCCTCCTTGGTATCTACCCAATACGCACTAGGACACACAAAGTCGGATGGTATACGACATTCCGGACACGACCTACGACAGAAAACACAAATTAATACAAAGAATTGAAAAATCACAGTTGCATTTCATTCACCTGATGATTTTATTCTCAAATTGTTTCGACTGTCTCCATCGTCGAATACACGTGAGACAGAAGCAGTGGTTGCAGCTAGGAAGGATTCCAAAACGCTGCTCCTCGGAGTTCTTCTGCATAATGACCTCAAAGCAAATTCCACAGATCTTTTCCTTCGAACGGGCAACAGCAAACGCATGCTCCATATCGCGTTCGTGTCTTTTAATACACTCCTGCGTGTGTTTCTTGCGAGCATCTTCATTGAAAGGATGTAGCGCTGGTTTGCCGCACAGATCACAAACAGACCCATGTAAATAGGTGCACTCTCCTGGTGGATACTTGCAGAAACCGTCACCAGCAGCAAACGGACATAGCCGCTTCTCGGCATTGCTAGTTGAATTAAAACGTGTCCGCGGCACAAACTCAGGCGCGTCAATATTCCATTGCTTGTCGATGGTAGCAAATGAGGTATTCGAGTTGCGTTTCTGTTGTTTCGACAGAGACGTGGCCGCAGCAGCATTCTGGCGATCACCTTCAAACATATCGGACGCGTGCGCCACAAAGGAGGCACTGGTGACATCAGAAGTTGAAGGATGTTGGCTAGAATATGATGAAATAGAAAACACAATTATAACTAATCAATGTTACTATTGCTTAATTAACAAAAAAGCAATGTAATGTCAAAACTCCAAACATTCAAGCGTTCCGTGATACAAACTAATGAATCTAAGCAGTTGTCTTTGTAAACTTACCAGTCCATTTTGGCACGCAGCTTTTCCCACTTTTGTGCTCTATTTGTATTACATTTGCTGCCACGCATACTTTGGAGGCACTTCTGATGGCTGAGTGTTTTCCGTGTTGTAGTGTCGCCAACAATAGTACAATCCTTGCATTCGTTGTGCGGTTTTAGCATATCCGTGGCATCTGCATCACTCATAAAATGGATGTTCTTGTGAATCTGATTACCAGCCGATTCGCGAGTGTCCAATTGATATCTGTAAGGCACAAACAGGCAGATATTACAACTGCTCCACATGAAGAACACTTGCAATATACACGAAATAAAACAGCCGCCGCTACCGTTTCACAACTGTTTCGTAAACTTATTAGTATTCATAACAAATGCATCATGGCATTGCAGTCGATGGCAGGGCACTGGTCGTCGAAAAAACATCCGAAAGTCTACTCACGCCCAAGGGCCGCACGCCACATACCTGGGTGATTAGTACAGACGTCCGCCTTCACGACGCCGGACAGTTGTCCTTAATTGCAGATGCAGGACGTTATCAGCACGAATTGGAAAACTTACTGTGTACAAAAGAGAGCCTTGTCAGCCATCTTCGCCATGTTGCATGCACAATCCACGGCTGGTGAAGTGTTTATACAGGCGCAGCGCCTTGGCACGTACAACAGGCGTATAAACGGGATGTATGACGACTGCGACACACGTCTGGCAAACTGGAAACCGCTGCGAGATAATAAATACTAATGCAAACGGACCACAAACATGTTTTTTGTTAAATAAATATTAACATTCACAGTTCATTTAGTGTCGGTAAGATTCGGCTTAGCCCGCAAGGGAGGATCAGTCCATTTTTATTTAGGCAACCAACACGACACACTAATCCAACTTAGACTAGAAAATAAACATTCACGCCTGGAACGTTTAAAATATTTTATGTTTTCAGGCAGCAGCAACAAACATTTAATGAATTTATTAGAAGACTTAAACAAACAAACGTTTTTCGAAAACAAAACATATGTAGTGTTAAATAATACGCAATTCATATCTTGGAGCAATTTAGTGACAATCTCAGTAGCTATATCTTTGACAACAAATAGTCATGTAAACCTTCCATTTCTCCAATATTTTTGGTATAGTTATCAATATATATATATATAATATAGATGGACAATCAAAGCAACAGTCTGAAAGTTAATTTAGTGACAAAACTATAGACATACGTTTTAGGCATCTCGTACATTGTGAATTCGCATTGCTTTCTCATAAATATGTTGCGATCATATCACAAATCACAAACAAAGGATACATCCGCGGATCTTATGCAGATTCGGCACACGTCACGGGCAGACAGTGCGCAACTTTGTAAACTAGTCAACAACTGTTTCGACCGCATGATTAAAAGAGTGCAGGTCAAACGACAACAATTGTTCATTCCAGACGCTTTGTTGTGTCTCGAGACTATCTAGTCGCAGGAGCGTTGTCCTGAGTCGTTACAACGCCATCCTCCGCAGGATTTGGTGGAGTGTCCACTCTCATCCTCCCCTGCAGATTGGCCCTGGTTGCTTCCGCTCTGCGGATAGCACTATTTGCAGCAGAACGCGCCCGTTCCCCGGGAATTTTGTCCTGTGCAGAAGTCGGTCTACTGATTGCGGCGGAAGCATCAGGACTGGGAATCGGAGTCAATGACAATTCGTATTTTGGAGCTGCAGTTGTAATTCGTTCCTCTTCAACCAGAGACCGGATTATATTGTTGCTTGACACTAGAGACGTCATGGTACCAACTAGAAGATTATCTGCAAAGTTGTAGCGATCGCTGAGGTCTGCTTCATTCGACGACTGCAGCGATAATTCTTCCAACAGTCCTTCCAAGAGAAAATTTGATGGTGGAGATGGTACAGGCGGAGCAGAAGCCGGTGGCTGAGTTGTACTTGCATTGGGATTCATCAGAAGACTGTAGCCAAAGTTAGTATTAGCTGAAGATGAAGCAGCAGCGGCAGCTTCACGTAGACTAGTTGTCTGACTCTGGTTTTGTCGTCGTGGGAGGCGCTCCAACTGTTGACGTGCAGAAACCTGTTGACGCTCAAGCTGCAGGTGCATGTGCAATTGTTGCAGCTGGCTGGAGGTGCTCGCAACGTTACTGGCAGTGCGCCGTACGCCAGATAGCTGCGATAACAGCTCGGCGATGGGATCAACTGGCTCCCTAGAAGATGGCGATAAGCTACTGAGACCAGGCGTGCTAAAAACACTGCACGCGAAACCGTAGATATGATTGAGTGAATTTGACAGTTAACAACACTCAACGTCAAGAAGATGGATTGGGAATTGATTTAAATATTGTTTTATCATGACCTACCTGAACTGCATGTTGGAACGTCGCGGACGTGTGGACTGTGCACCACGACTGCTTGGCAAATGTCCAGTGTGAGTAATACGTCGTCCACTTTGTCGCACAAGCGGTGCACCGCCTCCGGAACCAACACCTGGTTCATCAAGTAGAGAGATTAGATCGCGCGTACCGCTGCGATGTTCCATGGTGAGATGGCCAGCAAAGTCGTCAGTCATAAAATTGGGATCTCCGCCAGGCATTGCAGCACAAACAGGACATACCTGTAAGCAAATTAGATATAATAAGTAATTTTCTTTAATACTCTGAAGATGTAATACTTACTACTTCATAAGATATATCACTGTGATCAGAAGTAACATGCTCTTGCAATGTAGCATCAGTAAAACCCATTCTTGAGCAGTAGGGACAAGTGTAAGCTTGTGGCTGATCAACATTGGTAATAGCCTCTCCACCATAAAATAAATCTGAAAATAAAGTATACAAACAATCCATAAATGGCTCAGGTATATACCAAAAAGTTGTATGAAATGCCTTACCAAAGTCAGCTCTTGTTAAGATACACTGCACAGGATGGTCAGTAGTGTGCCGAGTGTTGGTTGCTCCAGTCTCATAGCAAGTGTCACACAAGTCAAAATCATAGCAAATGAGGCACTTGTAGCGCCGGCCGCGAAAGTTGCCCTTTAAGCAGGAATCACAGCTCACACCTGAAACTCCCAAGGAGATATATTACAAAAAAAAAACATATTCCAATACCCTTTCAAGTAATCAAAATTGCTTGTAACCACCCTAAATTCCCATAAGTTAAAGCTACTCTCCACTATTACAGATGAATGATTACATGTGCAATTATCGCAAATAGTAAGCAAATAAAATACCTTCATGACGACTCATTTTAAGCAAATGTCACCAGTGCACTTTTGAACATTCCAATGACTGATGATACTTGTGCGTTTGCTCTGCTTAATCAACGCCGTTGTTCTTTTGTCCTTTCGATGACAACAACTGCGTGGAATTTCATAGAGTGTTTGATATCACCGGTTTCACTTGGCCTGGGCCTTTGATCACGCGACATTTATTTCCCGGCGACTAAAGTACGTGATCTTTTTGATTAAGCTACTGCTTTTTACATTACAAACCTAACCCCAGTGCTACGGGCGAGTATGATGGTGGATTGGGCAAACTGACCAACTGGTGATGGTTGCTTGATGCGGATTGACACAACCTTTTGCAGCACTTTGAAATAAATAGATTGAATTATTATTTCTCACTTTTCAAATAGCTATTTACTTTTATAATAAATTATAATAAAAAAATGAGTATTTTCATAATTTATTTATCCTTATTTATTAATTTTAACAATGCAAAATTTTAATTTATTTAATGGAAACTAGCGCCAAAGGGTTAATACGTCAATATGCAGAACTATAATTTTTAAGAGCGCCCCCTACAACCATTTACCTGCATCTGTGCAAAAACTCTAAATCTACATTGCCGACAATGTATGGTTAAGGAAAATCAAGTATGAAGTCGCTAGAGAGTCTGAATTAATAATTATTTAAATAAATTGACTATTTGCGAATAACTAACAAACAATAACTAATTTGTTTTCTATGTTTAACATACTTAACAAGATTATTTTGCAAGTAAGGTGATTTTAAGCAATTATCGTTGAATTTGTAACAATATTAAGCAAACAATCTACCTAACTCGACCATTTATTTGTATTGTATCAACTTTCTACTATAAACAACATTGTTTTCTCCAAACTTTCGAAATTTATTGCAGAAAACATCGAGAAAATAAATAAACTTGATAATTGATGTCTCCGCAATTAATCATTAACATTTACACAGAGTCATCTGAAGAGCTATCACATTTCAAGCTTTCTTCCATTAATACACCCTTTTATTGTCCACAAACCCTTCTTATTTCACCTGCCCAAAAATTCGACGGCATTCACTAGTGCACCACATCGAGACCAACTTCATAGAGACATTGAATTACTTCTCAGTTTGAAATCATTGTTGATTGCCACACATCGTAAATACCTTTGTATTGATAAGTGCAAGATGAGAGCATTATCAGATGCGTCGATAATGAGTGCCAAACAATTATTGTCCTAGAACTGTGAGGAGATATCGACAGTACGACAATTACGTGCGCGTGAACACAACACGAGATTTGTGTAAAAATGAAATGAAAGGAGTACAATTGTCGAAAGAAGTGTTGTGACGACGTAAAGTGTACTGAAAAGTAGTGAAAACATAGGAATGGCTTGGTTTGGTCTTGTTACGACTGCCACCATCTTTTTGATGGCGTCAGTGCCACGAACTTCCTGTAATTTGATACCATGGCAAACTGTCAAATGTCCAGTGGTGACCAAAAGTTGTCGTCCTGACTATGCAGATGAAAACTCTCTTTGCAATGCAAAATTATGTGATTTTACAGGGTGCCACCTTCGTGTAGCTCTTATCCTACCAAATAATACCAAGTACATTGTTAATGCACCTCAGGTTCAACGTAAACTGCTTTGAAACCATTCAAAAAGTTGATTGTGTTGAGTTTTAGGCTTTGATTGAGCTGAAAAATGCTGAACAACATGCCAGGGATATATCTCTGCTCCCTAACAGACTCAACGTGACCTACAAGATGTATGATGATAAATGTGAGCAAGCACATGCAACGATTGGGACTGTAGATGCCCATTCTCAATTCAATGCTCATGTTATATTTGGACCTATTTGCGATTACTCCCTAGGTAACACTTCAAACTATAAACAAACTCAAAACAACCTGCCACAAACTGCCACAAACAATTATCTTGCATGGAATAAACAAGGTCAGCTAAATTAAATTTGGCTAAATCCCCCGATAAAGAAAAAAACGCGTGCTTGCATCTCGTTTCGCACACAATGCTGAATAAACACCAGCGGAGTAATTATTCTGACTAAGCGGTGATAATGCAGTTGCAATGATTACTTCTAGCCAAAGTCCACATAAGCTCACGTAATTAATTAAAATCGCGTCCCATACGAGTGCTTATTGAATCGTCTCTCGAGGAAAGCAGACTTCGAGTATTAGTCGACAGAGCAGAGATTTGCAAGTAGCTGACACGTCATCGGCATCGTTTTGGCAAGCGATAGCAGTGGTTTAATAATAGAACAGATGAAAGCTCTCGCAATTACCCAACCTGCTTCTGATACACTGATACAAATATACTTCACCGATAATCCGATAGCATCCTGAACTTGCTCTACTAAGGAAATACTAGTAAAAATCCCGCATTCTCAATGAGTCAATTGAGATTATCTGTTTCTGTGATAAAAGCTTTTAAATTGCATAATTTCTTATCAATATACAGTCCAGACATTTTGAAATAGTAGCTAAAAGTAACTCTATAATCCAACCATTTGTTTACTGTTTTCTGTAGCTAGCACGGGACGAATTGTAAAATTCCTGGGGAGTCATGGTACACCTTTGATCACAGCAGGTGGCTTTTCATTTGATTTTGTTTCGAATAAAACCAGCTGTGATAAGGAGTTCTTTATGTTGATCAATTCGGGGATAGCAGATTATCAGTCCTTCAGTGAGTTCTTCTACCTGATCTTAGAGAAGTACAGATGGAAACAGATAGCTTTAATGTACGAGAAGTACGACCAGAATGAAGTTGGTGGTCATCAAAGTTGTCAATTGTTGATGAAGACTGTAATTGGGGTCGTCAAGAATGAGATACCTGATGTAAACTATCATGATGGTGATATCTGGCTGCAAATGGTTACCTACGAAGATTATTTGACTAAAACAGTGGGCACCCAGTTTGGAAGTAGGTAAATACCAGGTGCTCACAACTAATCCACATCTAATCATGTTTTATTGCAGTTATCGTAATGTGTATGAATCATGCCAATACCAGGAGGGTCTTATTGGAGGCAGCAAAGTTAGGAATGACTAGTCAAGGAGAATATGTGTTCATAAATTTTGATATGTATAACAAGTAGGTTTGTTTTGCTTTCTTTACATGAAAAGATCAACTTAATAGGGCAAAATTTCAGTGGATCCCAGCCATGGTATGATTCCAATGATGACGATGATACAAATGAACGTGCTAGGAAAGCCTACAAATCTCTATTAACTTTCACCCCTTTAATAGAAGCTTATGTCCCGCAAGCAAAGCAAAGCAACTTTTCGAATTTAACTGTTGAATCTATGGTGGACAACAGTTTGCGTTCCAAGGCAGGAAGTGCTTACCTAGACGGGATCTATGATGGTTTTCTTTTGTATCTCCATGCTATCCAAAAATTCATCAATATAGAAGATTGGGGTAATTTGGCTCTGAGAGGAGTAGATGTTGTTAGTAGCATATACGGAAGACGGTTCCAAGGAAAAAGAGGGCCAGTTATAATGAATTGCAATGGACAACGCGTTGCAAACTATGCCCTAATGCAACTAGGGATTGATAACAAAATGGAGGTCGTTGCAAACTATACTACTTTGAATAAAGAGATACAATTTATTAAAGAAATCAAGTGGGTTGCTGGGAAACCACCTCCGGATACTCCTGTTTGTGGTTATGATGGATCAAAATGCGCTGGTTTGTGTTTAAATACATTTTACCCAAATACAATTTATTTAAGTAAAACATTTCAGTCAATTATCAACTCTGGATTATTATCTGCATCATCTGCCTGTTCTTCTCCCTGGTTGTGTTTGTCTACGGTTTGTTTAAAAAATACAAAGCAGAGTTAGAACTTGCAGCTGATAACTGGAAGATCGACAAATACGAAATTGATTTACCACCTAAGCCAAGAATGTCGGTACGATTTACAGATCCGAATGAAAGGCCGAATCTTACTCAGCAACGAAATGAAGGCCGTAGCTATGACGTGGGACAATATCACATGAGTGATGTTATTATAAAAACCTACTGCTGTCCTCGACAAAAAATTGAATTAGATAGGAATAACAGAGTACAACTTAAGAAGATGAGGGATTTGTCACATCAAAGTTTAGTCAAGTTTTATGGAGCTTGTCTTGAACCAGATACAACTTCTTTAATCACAGAATATTGCCAACGAGGTAGTTTATTGGATATTTTAAAATACGAAGGGCTAATTATCCTGGATAGTGTGTTTCAATTGTCGTTGATTAATGATATTGTCTTGGGGATGGATTATTTGCACAATAATGCCATTAGTCACGGAGCTTTAAAGTCGACAAATTGCTTGATCGACGGACATTTTGGGGTTAAACTGGCGGATTTTGGCTTGGAGTTTGTAAGGATACATAGACAAAGAGGGGATGATGAAACAGAGTGTAAAAGTAGGTTGAGAATATGAAATTTTAAGAAAGTAGAGATGACTGCTGGTTTTTTTTTTGCAGAAAAGTTATGGACATCTCCTGAAGTTTTAAGGTTAGAAACGCAGGCACCTGATTTATCCTTCGAGAAAATGAGGAGAAATGATATCTATGCTTTTGGGATTATTTTACATGAGATTATCGTACGTAAAGGGACATTTTACCTTCCAGAATTTTACACAGCTAAAGGTCAGTCAATTTTTACTAAGTTTTCAATGAAAAATGTTGAACTTTTATTCATTTAGATAGATATTTCCATGGTACTTCCTCTTATTATTAATGTAATGCAATATTATTCATCATATTAATCTTTATTCATAACTCCTCATAAAAAATTACCTCCCCAAGTTCCAACTATGTCCTAAAAAAGTGAAGAATATTTAATCTCAAAATAAATGATCCCTCTAAGGGGCGGATTGTAGTAGGATTGCTAAGTAATTAAAAAGACAACCTCGACAAGCGATGTTTTCGCTGTCAAGGATAATATCCTCTCTACTTAACAATACCAACAACGTTGTGGATTTGCCAGATATTTATCTAGATTGCTGAAAAGAGCGTTTTCATGTTTTTCTGTTCGTTGTACGCGGATATGTAGCGGTCGCGTGAATGCGACGAATTCAATTTTGCGCAGCACCCTTGATGTTGTGAAATTGCTTATTTACTTTTTTACCCACGTCTCGTAGCTTACGTCAAGTCAATGATTTTCTCCATCGAGAGTGCACCTTCACTTTCCCAGCGGAGCGTGCAGCGAGTCGAAATCGAAAGTGTGATGGCGGAAAAGGATGAAAAACTAAGCAGCAGTACGGTGTGCTATTGATTGCTGTGATAAGGTAGAATATTCAGTGGGAAGTTGGAAACGAGTGGGATGGGTATTAAGATTTATGGAAAATTCAAGGATTGTTGGGATTTTCAAGGTGAAGGATATTATAAACATACAAAAGAAGAAATATTCTCAGAAATATTTACGATTATGTTGAATTGAGAATCATATAGAGTTTAACTCGTTTTTAAAGATTCTTCTATCTTGTTTGCAATGTTACCAGAGACATTGTTCTAGATTTTAAATAGGAATCGTTGCGGTTGTTTCATTTTTGACCTATTTGTCACCATTTTTGACCAGTATGCTATCATTTTTGTTCGTTTGACTTCTAATTTCTGATTTTCTCAGAAGATATTTGCTTTAGAAAAAAAAGTGAACAATCGATTTAAAATTATCGTGTAACCTTACACCAGATAACGTACTTTAAAATTCAATCTCCAATGAAGAATAGTTCATAGAGGACAATTTTCTCAAATATAAACTTATACTTTTTACTAAATAACTTATAAAATTTATTTTAATCGTTTTTAATACTTTTAAATATATCAATATTTATTCCCACCTTCTAATAAATTAAAAATGATCCTTAACGATCCAATCGTATCGTCCAATATCCTCTTTATCACTATCCATTTCACAACATTCCTCTCTTCCTTTTGTACTTTTATGTCCTTCTCATTTCCACGCAATATTCCAAAAACTTTGCTAATCCCACTACTTTCTCGTTACCCGAAAACTGTTCCTAGATCCAATAAACTCCAACAATGTCTTCATCCAAGACAACCCCAGAACTTGATCCTGCCTCGCGTAGATAAGTTTACGCCGCCGAAGGCGTGAATGGATGGCAATTAGTCGCATGATGCTGAAGTCGTGTTTTAATTAATACTTCGTCTTGGGAAAGGCCACCGACCACCACAAGCGGCAGGATGTTTACGCTAGCGATGACTTAACTTGCAAATATACGCAATACGAAAAAAAAACATTGACTGGGTTCTCATCCTTTTATCTTCTCATAAATCTTTGCATGATTTGGCTTGCAAATCAAAGCATATCCATAAAAATATTATAAATGAAAACAGAAAATTTATAGAAGAATAAAAAATATAACGCTTAGATAACAAAAAATACAAAATGTACAAACTTTACTTAGGAAGCAATTCGTCTCGCTGAATATAAAACCTACAAATGCATTTTATGCGTAGTTGTGAGCATTGGAGACACATCAACCGGGAGACGGCGGAGGCGCCGGGCAGCCTTCGGTCGAGCGCAGGATCACATCGATTGCACGATGGTCGCAAGCAGTACGAACGTGGAGGCGGTTGTGTGAACACGCGTTGCAACGTGGCGCTCAGTGCGCGTAAGTTCATACGCGGACGGAGGACATAACCAAACCGGAAGTTAGAAATAAATCACAATTTATCAAAAAACAATCACAAATGATAGGCAAAATAAACTTTCCCACGTAATTTATCATGTACCAAACAATTAACGATCATAGAAATTAAAACAAACAACAAGAATTAAATCACGTGAAGAGAAAGACAATGTCATTGTCTCTACCAATGGAAGCAGCATGTGGTGGAGGCGCTGGGCGCGAAGTAGGCACGTCTACATCTCCCCGGAGAGCAGTCAGTCCTTTGCTAGAGATTCGACGACCACATTGTACATTAAATTGCGACTATTGCAATTCTTTCCTTGAAGATCGCTACAGAAATATGAGTATGTTACACTTTGCTTTTTCAAAATAATTTCGAATATCTACTACTCAATAAAATATACCTATATTGTATTGCTATGATTTCAATAATAGGTTGATGATTTTTAGGAATATAAAAATGAATAATATTTTATGCAGATTATTATTACCTTGGTATGAAATTTGCATAACGCACATATGCATTTGCATTGCCGATGTTTCATTCACATTTTCACGGCTGCACACGCAAACGCCAGTCAAGTCAAACACGCAACATGGGAAATTTGTTTAATTCGTCCCTCAATCCCAACTTCATTGAAATGTCATTTTCTCATTTAATGCTTTAAAAAGATCGTAAATCTATAAAAATCTTTATATCAACTGACAACTAATGATAAAATCAGTTTTCAATCTCTAAGATTTTAATTTAAATTAAATTTTTCAATAAAAGCACTTCTTTTTCCGTGTAAATCCAAGCGCAACTAAACATGTAATAAAGACAACATCGTCCATCTTAACTATCATGTTTGCCACTGACAAACAAAAACAGTTTGCATTATTCTGCCCTTATCTTGACCGGAAAGGAACAGGAACATCAATTTTAAGAGCTTTTAATTATATCACATTGATGAAAACAAATGTATTTCGCAATAATTGAGAATATGGATAGAAAAAAATAATGAACTTAATGAGCTTGTTAACAATAACCGATTAAAATTGTTCATAGTATGCTCATTGATAAGTCAATAGAATGCTAAATATATTTAATGTTTACATCAACCCTAAATCAACAATTAGGTAGAATTCTCTTTGTTTCAGTAATAATACTACATTTGAAATAATTTTCCAAGTAAGTCAAACCTAATTTATTTCAAGCATTGCTACTACCCAATTTGATATCA
Source organism: Ecitoglossa quadriceps (assembly GCA_027574925.1). Taxonomy (NCBI): domain Eukaryota; kingdom Metazoa; phylum Arthropoda; class Insecta; order Coleoptera; family Staphylinidae; genus Ecitoglossa; species Ecitoglossa quadriceps. The sequence continues at coordinate 5,266,786 of JAODGC010000004.1, forward strand.
ATTTTCAAGCCATTGTGAATTCTTAATTTCAACAAGCAGCAAATACATAACCTTTACATTTCTGGGACACTAGTTATTTAGTACGTCCCTCAATCCCAACTTCATTGAAATATCATTTTCTCACTTAATGCTTTAACAAAAGATCATAAATCTATAAAAATCTTTATATCAACTGACAACTGATGATAAAATCAATTTTCAATCTCTAAGAATATAAATTAAAGTTGATTAACAATACTTATTCTATTTTTTATAATTTGATGAGTTTTGCAAAATTCCAGAAAGACTAATTATTACATTTTATCCAATTCCTATCAAACATATTTAATTAACTTCGTTATCAAGTTAGAGTTATCGATTTTGACTCCTATTCATTTGTCGTATCAGTTGACTTCCTCTGCGTGGGTTTGTTAATTGCATTTTTGCATCCTAATTCATAATCTCCAAATATATTATATATATTAGATGAGAATGATGAAATTAATCCTGGTTCTTGTCTCATAATTATCCCTGTTTTCCTTTTTACTACCAACACAAGACTCAATTTGCGCACCCTAAAAGGCTCAATGTTCAAAGTCAGAACAAGATATTTGATCCTCGTTTTAGATATTTTCCTGTACTACAGTGAGTAACTTGTAACTTAATTAACACATTATTTACTTATTCATACAAACTAAAGCAAAGCAACAAAACAAAAATCGTAATCTTGTTCGGCGTTATCAAAATATGTTGTAAATTTACAGAATAGTTGTGGATATTGTCACGTGTGTTTGAAAACAACAGGATTGTAATTGAGTCGGAATTGTGACAACTGCTCGATTGGCCAATGCAAATATTGAATCGTTATACACGCCACCCCCAGCCAAGCATATCGCTGCAAATAAAAGAGAAAAGAAAAATACAGTCAATCGATCAAAGATCCTGGAAATATACACAATAACACCCACTTTGATTTTTAAATTGTGCTACATTTAAAAAATAACTACAGTTTACGTTGATTTCAATTTATCCTGATTGAGAATGCAGAAAAACTATTTGATTGCATGCCTATTTTGAAACATCGCATTTATGATTTAGGCCAAATCTATAACTGTAAGCTTTTGATCTTTTTATTTTCTCATTTTCTCATAAATATTGACTAATAAAATCATGAAAATAAAAATCTGTTTTACTTAAAAATTGTACAAAAGCATTTGCTAAAAGAACATACCAAATTTTAAAATCTGTTCGCTTCTCTCTTCTAGAATCTGTTAAAAAAATATAAATGTGTTAAAAAAATTAACAAAACACTTGAAATATATTTCAACCTTCTTCTAAGCCAACTCTTAACTGAAACAATTTGTGTATTTTT